>BGNK01008356.1:0-11913 GCA_003297005.1 Symbiodinium sp. clade A Y106 | reverse complement strand
ACAAATGCAGTTGTCCTCTAGACTAACTCATGTCAATTGCTGTTCACATGGAGCTCTGCTCCGGATTCCAGCCGTCACGGCTGCTGTACCGTGGAGTGCCTGGCAGCCAGGTTTCTACACTCCTCCTCGGTCGCATCGCCCCTTTAGGGTGGAAGACCGTTACCCCGAATGTTGTCTGGCTGCCTGGAGACAGTACCTACAGAACATCCGCTGATGTGTACTAGCAACATTGCGCAGCGCATGACATTCCGGGAATAAGTGTAATGCTCCTGTTCCTCTACCTGAAGACGTTGTCACTTGGAGATCACACAACTCCTGTACACTGAAGAATTTCTCTCTAGAGGTTTGGGTGGATGCATCGCTCTTGACCACTCGCTCCCCTTTATATACCTCAGATGGAAGTTCAGACTGAGCCCTGAGATAGCCGGCAGGTGGTGGTGGAGGTGTAGGATATCCCCGAGAGGATGAAGAGGAAGCCCCAAGAAGTCCAACCGGGGCTGAAGGGGCTTCGACTGAGGATGGCCTTGAAGGTCGAGCAGGAGGTGGAGGAGGATCAATTGAAGCACAACTCTGTGGCTTAGGAGTCTCAGACTCCTGACTCCTTCCTGCACGGGTAGTGTCAACTTGCACATGTACGTATGAGTGAACTCTTGGATCTATTGCGGGGTCCTGGGGCTCAGCTTGGGGGGCTCTGCGCCTCAAGCCCTCCTCCTGAACCTCACGCTCAATAGCTCTCCTTACTGTCTCTTGTCTGCGGCTCCGGCGTGCAGTTGCCTCATCATCTTCATCAGGTGCATGCATCATCCGTACAGCTGGATCACCATCGTCACGACGCGAGCAACACGAACGAATGCAATGCTTGCCGGACTCCCATATAAAGAGTATTGACATCGTAAGAAGGACTATCATCAACGAAAGTTCTAAGCCCAAAGGTTCACTCGCTACACTATCCTCTTCTACCCCTTCAGACAGTTCTGCCTGCGCAAGCAGAAGCACCAAGAAAAGCCAAAGTCCTAAGCCAGTTGGTGCCTGGACTCTGGTGTGGGTTGGATCCCCTTGTGGTAGGGAACATGCTGCTCCTGATGTATGCTCAGGTCTGGGCAACTGCCCGTCACGACTTGAGGGTTCTCGGGAGATAGCAGTCCTATTTGAGCCTAAGGTTACTGAGGCAACTCTTCCTATCATACCAGGTGGTCCTAAGCCCAAAAGCTTACTTAGGTCCTCTAGGCGGGTCCTTAAAAGGGCCTTAGTCAAGCAGTCGGCTAGCTGGATGTCATATCCTGTAGAAATGACGCTCGAACTCGTAGGTGTCTCGTCCTCACACTGCCTCCGCCCTCAGCTAGGGTAACTGCCGCAGTATTATCGACCATCAAATTCTTCAGGCCGACAGAACCATCAAGCTCGTAGATCAGGGCCTCAAGCGACTGGGCCAGTGTCACACCTTCACACCCAGCGCACAGCTCCGATTCCGCAGTACTTAATGTTACCAAGCTCTGGCGTTTGGATTTCCACACCACAGTGCACTTGTCGTATTGAAGCACCACTCCGCTTATGGAATGGGCTCCATAAGGTGCGAATGAAGCATCTGTGTAGATCCTGAGTCCATCCGCGCTCCGGGGAATCAAGGTCAGACGATGTGTCTTCGTATTTGCAAGGTACTCCAACACTCTACCTCCTATCTTGGATACACGTACCGGGAACCTTGCAACCCAGCTGGCCATTAATCCAACACAGAACCCGATGTCAATCCTAGTCCTCTGTGAAAGCCAAAGTAGTTCTCCCGTGACACATTGAGCCTTGCGTAGGTCTGCCTCCGTAAAGTCCTCTGGGTCTGGGAGCTCGCGAATCCACTCGCGAGGGACTGGAGCTGTAGCTCTGGCACTCGCAAGTACCTCATGGCTCCTGAGGAGTTCATCTATATAGGCTTCCTGGACCAGGCTGAATCCGATCAGATTCCCTTCTTTGTCCTCTTCGGCATAGATGTCCATACCAAGGAATCTCAGAGGGTCAGTGGTAGTCGCCTCCTTTAGGCCCGTACATTCCCATCTCTCTCTGATCCAGGAAATGAAAGAGGTAGCAATCCCTGGGTCTGACAATACCAGAATATCGTCCACGTAGACCAGGACATGGCCTACACACGTCCCATCTTCATGGCGAATGGCCCAAACATTGCCCTCACTGGCGAACTGTTCCAGCCAAAGACTCCCAGTGTCAGTGGCCGCCCTCGCTGTGGACAGAACACGGTCTCTATGGACCGACCACCACTTCGGGCTCTCGCGGAACCCGTATAGCGCCTTGTCTATCATCCAGATTTCATCCTCCTTACACAGTCCAAGTTCCACCAATAGGCGAGGGGGCCTCATGGCGTATCTCTTCGTCACAGTCGGAGGTATTGGTGCCAGTAGGAACGCCGATTTTATGTCTAGGCCGAAGCATCTCCTACCTCGCCGCGCTGCGTGCACAAGGAGTGTGCGAAGGCACTCGGCGCACGAGCGTCCAGCATACAACTGGGCCTCAACCGTAGAGGAGGCAAAATTGCCGCACGAAACGACTCTAAACTTCCTCTTATACGGAGTCCCTGGTTTAACAGTACATACTGCCTTACCTGGGATAACCTCGATTGCTGGGTCCCTCAGGATCTTCTTAGCCTCTGCTCCGAAGAACTTTCTCACGACCTCCATAGACTGAAATGAGTCTAACTCAGCCTGTGTCGTGTAAGATGATGGCGGACTTCTGCTGGGGACACATTATGGATTACTTCAAGTGGCCCCGATAGCGACTCTAAGAGATCTTCTACATTTGGGGTGTAGGCGGTTTCATCAACCCGTCGAACCTCCGGCGGATGGCTTATTAGCATGCTCCTACTCACAGCCGCTAAAGGATTGTCAACTGGAACTCCTATTCTTGGCCTCCCCCTTAAGGACATATGCTCATCCGTAGCAGTTGCCGAAATATCTGGCAAGGTGTGATTAGCAGGACCTGCGTTCCCCGATCCTTGGCCATCAGATCGCACTTCACTCATGGGACCTGTCGTCCGCACGACCATACATCTAAAATCGACCGAAGACCGTGGAGAGGAGTCCGTCGGATCTGCATAGGACTCTCCGGGAGTGTGCTCTGGACATTCTACCGGATGATCCCCTTGATCAAAGGTACCCGCACTTAGTTCTAGTTGACTCCCCACAGCAGATTGCTGAGCTAGTGGATTGCTCTGCTCTGGAGCTGCGGCCGAACCTGAGGCAGCTTGGCTCGGCACCCATTCGTCATCTTCCCAGATAGATTGCATGTACATCATGTACTGGTAGTCCTCCTCCGCTTGCTCTGTAGCAGGAGGTCTCGCTATCACATCGCTTGAAGAGCCTGGTGTCCCTTGTGAACTACCTGGGGCCTCGTGTGAAGACCGTGGCACAGAGGAGTCCGTTGGATCTGCATAGGGCTCTCCTGGAAACTCGCGTGGGTTTGGTGTTCGCAGCTCCTCCTCAGTCTTAGCCACATTCCCTCCCCTCTTAGCATCTGGTTGCTTACATCCAAGTCCTGCTAGCGGTGGACCTGGAGACCTTTGAGTTAGCGTGCGGTTTTGCATTATCCACGGAATAGGTCTTTGCCCCCTATCTAAGAGCCGTACTTCTCCCGTGGTTAGATTGGAGAGTTGTGGCCAAGCATAATCCTCTCTGCGGCACTCCTAGAAAACCCAAACTCCAGCAAATCCTCCAGGTACAAGAATTGAAGGTCATTCGGAACCTCCACTCCCAATACCCTTAACCGCATGTATGCATCACTTGCACCGCGAACCCTTAGGTAATCTACCATCTCAAGATTGGCTAGCCCCTGATGAGGTCGATCTCCTGGGTCCCCCGCACTAAAATCCCAACCAATGAGTGTGGTATTTGCGTCGGGCTGTTCATCACTACTCAGTGATGGTACATCTCCTGGTGTAATCGACGGACCGCCGTCTGCTTCGCGCGAGACAGCTATCTGTCGTTGGAGTTCCTCTGACCCAATACTTGACTCGGGTGTGTCCTCCGAGGTTGAAGAGAGTGCTCGCACCTGGCAGTGCAAACCAGACACCTGAAACTGGCATCCTTCACAGAGCGGTCCGGTTGCGAGGAGATGGTCAAGGTGAGACTGCAGAGGAAATTCACAAGAATCCAAATACATTAAATCTGCGTAGCTTAACTTCTTGGTACCCAGTGGAGAGTAGGCTGCTAGGATCCAGCCGGGGTGGACACGGAGGGCATGGTGTTGGCGAGGGCTGAAGGAGCAGGGAGTTCCAGTCACCGTTCTCGTCTCGGTTGGGTCCCAACTAGGCGTGACCTGTATTCCCCCTTTTGACTTCCGGCCTACTGGCTCTACCCAAAGTTGGACTTCCCCTGGAATACTCATCACATAATTCAGGGTTCCTTGCTCGTTCCTAAAATCACGATGCACATCGACGCCCTCAGCTCGCATCAACATCACTGCTGACCACGAGGGCCTGTCCCCAGACTCTGGGGTGGTCATCCTGGAGGTCAGAGCACGGTTTAGGAACTTGGTAGTCCACGGCTTCCTTTCAGAGAGATTGGTTACCCCCCTTAGACCTCCATGGCAGTATGTCCCGAAGATATGCCTATCCTCCACTATTCCTCGTCGATCCCCAATGCTAGTCTCCTCCTGAGTTATCGATTCAAGAACCCTGCGTATGGCTGACATGTGATAGTGTTGCGCAAGCAGGAATTCCTGCGACACCTCTTCTGAAGTTTGGAAGCTCAGACATTCGACAAACCGTATCGAGGTTTTTTCCTTCAGTCTCCGCTGAGGGATCCCGGACTCATCAAACAGTCCTTCCAGCTGTTCCGGGGTCTCCTCCTCTTGGAGGATTGGGAGGTCGAGGTCCTTGAGCTTCGTTGGGTCTATCACCTCTGACTTAAACCCTCGGGAGGCTACTAGATTTCCTGCCCGGGTTATTAGCACATGACCTTCTGGGATCGATTTGTGAGGAGCGGCATACTTAGCTTCAACCCATCGCTCCATCAGTTGCTTCGCCCCGTCCGCTGGTCTCTTAACCCTGTGCAAAACCGACTGCCCAAAACCTGGTAAATCGGGATCACCTAGGAGGCTAGCGTTGTGCTTGCAGACCGCCCACCTTGCTGCTAGCGGCCACCAGCCGACCGGTAAATCGGCCGACTTCAAGAGAGTCCTTATACGGGATTTCACCCATCCCACAGTTCTCTCAGAGAGGCCATTGCCCCTCTTATCGGTGGGTAGTGAGTGCTGCACACGGATTCCTTGTTGTGCTAGCCACCTGCTCAATGCCATTGAAGCAAACTCCGTACCTGGATCATGATGCAAGCTCTTCACCGGGAACCTGTGGTTGATGGAGAGCACCATCTGCTGCAACGCCTCAGACACCTCCACGCCTGTCTTAGTTCGCAAGGGCAGGAAGTATCTCAAGACGACCTGGTCCACCGGATGCTGCAGCTCCTCAATGAGCTGCCTCATCCCTTCTTCATCCCTTGGCAGCTCTTCTTCTGCAAGTAGTGAACCGTACTCATCGGAGGTACCCACAACTGCTCCTACTTCGACTAGTGGATCTGGAAGGTCTATCAGGGGTGAGCCCGGAGAGGGTTGGTTAGGTCTGGAGTTAGGTATCTGAGGTTCAGATGGCTCCGACGGCTCGTAGTCAGCTAGTTCGCCATCGAAGTCTGGCTCGTCTGCTGTATCCTTAGCAAACATATCTCGCGCCCCAATTCCTCCTTCCCCTGACTGCACCAGAGACCGTGGCACCCTAAATGCCCCTACCAGGCCATAACGAAGGAAATGTTTTCCGGTTATGCATCCCTCGTCCCTTCCAGCTTCTGCAATTGGCTCCGGCCCGAACAGATCCACTGACAACGCAAACGACCTCGGATACCTTATCTTCCTGTGGAAAGGACCTAGCCCTGCGCCCTCAACACATTGTTTGCAATCGCGCCGATAGGGTATATGGCCATTCAGAATGTGCTGGCGCCATCGCTCAGTATCAGCACTCAATGGTTTAGAATCCTCTTCCCTCACTAACTGCTTGTCGTCTGCTGCTAGATCTTGAAGACTGTCACAGCCCATATCAACTCCTGCACCTAGGGGCTCAAGCTCTGCACCTGGAGGCTCTAGCTCTGCACCTGGAGGCTCAAGCTCTGCACGTGGAGGCTCAAGCTCTGCACCTGGAGGCTCAAGCTCTGCACCTGGAGGCTCAAGCTCTGCACTTGGAGGCTCAAGCTCTGCACCTGGAGGCTCAAGCTCTGCACTTGGAGGCTCAAGCTCTGCACCTGGAGGCTCAAGCTCTGCACTTGGAGGCTCAAGCTCTGCACCTGGAGGCTCAAGCTCTGCACTTGGAGGCTCAAGCTCTGCACCTGGAGGCTCAAGCTCTGCACTTGGAGGCTCAAGCTCTGCACTTGGAGGCTCAAGCTCTGCACTTGGAGGCTCAAGCTCTGCACTTGGAGGCTCAAGCTCTGCACGTGGAGGCTCAAGCTCTGCACTTGGAGGCTCAAGCTCTGCACTTGGAGGCTCAAGCTCTGCACTTGGAGGCTCAAGCTCTGCAACCCCTTTGACGTGAGCATCCAGGGTAGTATTCTCATCTTCGCTATCAGAGATAACACTCTCCTCCTCAAATGCTCGCCTCAAGGCCTCGTCCTCCTCCTGAGACCATGCTCCTTTAGCAGAACTTCCACTCACTCGAGTAGGATCATAAGACATCTTGGCCGCAATAACGCGGTCCAGTTCCTCTACTGAAGGTCCAGTCGGGTGTCCCTTTAGTGCTTGCACAATCTCCTTACGAAGTTCCGTAGTCCACTCAGCCCCTTTCGGTGGTGTGTCTAGGTTCCCCTTACTCGGGAGGAAGGCAAGGGACTTCAGGTCCAGGTTAGTGGTCAGCACCGTGGGCCTTAGATTGGATCCACCCAAAGCGCCTTGGGTCAGCTTAACCGTGCTGGTACCCGACCAGCACCTGAAGGCTTGTTCAACTTCGGGAACTCCGGCTCCTACATCCGAGACATAGGGGATACCCTTTCCACGAGCTACCGAAGCTAGGGACCACAGGAACTTATCTTGGAACCTCAGGACCTGCATATTTCCAGTGCACCCCTTAGGTGGTGAAGAAAAGACAGCTCCGATCTTACCTACCGAAGCACCCCAGAGGAGAACCTTCCATACTGAGTTCAGCTTAGTAAGATCCCAACCTCTTCCTCCCTTCTCTAGGAGATCAATGGGCAGAAATGCAAACCCTTGCTCGGAACTCCAGGTTGCCAGAGGGTCCCTGTCCCTTGGTCTTCCGGAACATAGGTGGGCTGCCCACAGAGGTGCTGCGAGGAGGGCACGGCGGGCTGATCTCTTCAGCGGAAGCTTCTTAAGGATTGCCCTTCCATTATCAACCCCTAGACCCTGAAAGGACTCAGCTAGGCTTGCTATGGCACCTTCGGGGACGCCTCGGAAATATGGCTGAGACATCACTGCTGCTAGCCCATCCTTCCTTTCTCCAGTCTTAGCGTACCTTCTCAGAGCCTCAGTTGGGTCTAGGGGGCATGACGACTCCTCTAGCCGGCACTGCAGGTTATCTACCTGCTCCAGTACCTCAAGGCGATTTGCCTCCAACTCAGCAATCAACTGAAGAGCCTGACCCTCTTGCACATAAGGGCAGGTATTGGCAGAGACCCCTGTATGGAGGATTCCCAGGGTTGGGTGCTTCACCTTAAGGCCTTGCTTCTTGCTCCACGACACTTGGCAGCCAAGATGTTCAACAAGTGCACCTAAAGGAAGAATGGTCTGTCCTGAAGATGGACCTTCAGAGGAGCTTGCAGGGGGTGGGACCACCAGAGTTCCACCCTGGGTGCGCCACCACTCTTGCTTAGCATCACCTGCCAGTGTTACAGGAACCCGCTCTAGGTTATCCATCCTTGGATCGTAGGGAACAACCGCATGGGTGGCACCACTATCTAGCAAGGCAGTTGAGATTACCGGCATGGTAGGGCATCCCTTGCAAACCTTAGCTTCACACCTCTCAACCAAATCCCACAAGGCGCTCCTTTCACCCAAGAGACTATCAAATGATGGCTCGGGTCCAGTTGTTGGGTCTACCCTACACGTTCGTATCTCTGGGTTTCCAACCATGGCTCTTAAGCTGTCAAGCTGTGCGCTCAGGGATGCCAAGGTCACTGGAGTTCCTTGGAAGGTGGGTTGTGCAGCTGACTTTGGGTTCGGAGGAGATGGTGCAGACTGCATAGGAACTGCGGTCGCCGTTGGGCTGGATCATTGGCAGGCACTGCTTGCTGAGGGATGGTTTGCTGGAGGAATCGCGCCGCATCTGCAAGCATACTCTTTATATGCTGCGGGCCTGCATCCTGCCTGGTCTGGGGCTGGGGCGCCTGCTGAGAGCCTTCAGACCCAGCCTTTGGATTGCCTGTGGGACGTTGTGGTCGGGCCTTAGACTTGTCCTCATGCCTTGTCCCAGCCTTACACTCCCCAGACTTATGCGACTTAGAGCCGCAACTCCTGCACCTCGAAGCCTTCTCTGCTGCGCTAAATGCTGCCCAGTTATGCTCAAAGGTACAGTCACCCCCTTTTTTACACCCATTAGCCCCACTATAGAAGCTGCAAGGAATCTTTCCTGATGGGGTCGCAGTCGACTCTCCAGCCTTTGGTGGGGAAGGAGCCTTAGGGTTCGACTTAGGAGGCTTCGGGGGTCTTTGGCCTGACGACGCTTCTCCCCCTTGCGCTTCCACTCCTTTGACCTTCGGCGGATGTGGAGGAGGAGGTGCTGGGTCCTTAGGGGTCCTATCACGCTCCTTGTCTCCCCTATGGGCTATTGACTCTAACTCACCCAGCATTTGCGCATGTAGCTTCATTACCTTATCTCCATCAGGGACAAGATCTACTTGAAGCTCAGCCCTCGCTAAGTTAATCCTGAAAGCAGCATCCTGGTTTTGGAGTAGCACTGCCTTGGTTATCTTGGTAAGTGCTCTTACCTGGATGGCGCTATCTGGGAGAACCCCACCGAGTTCTGTCATTCGGCTGCACCAACGCTTCCACCGGCGGAGCCCCTCAACTGTCTCTTGGATTCCTGAGCACGCTGGGGGATCGGCAATGTGCTTNGCGCTATCTGGGAGAACCCCACCGAGTTCTGTCATTCGGCTGCACCAACGCTTCCACCGGCGGAGCCCCTCAACTGTCTCTTGGATTCCTGAGCACGCTGGGGGATCGGCAATGTGCTTAAGACCTAGCTCCCTCTCGGTGACGCTCCCTGGCCCGTAGATCACAAAGAGCTTACATACTAGGGGCAAAAGGCCTGAGGTTCTAGAGGCCGAGATCTCCTCGCGAACTGCTGACGGTGCAGCGGCGTTGATCATGGATTCAATCCTCCGGGAGACTCTTGCCCACTTCAGTTGCCCTAACTCCGTAGAAGGGCTTGGCTTGGCAGTAAGACGCTCCAGAGGACCCATCCGTAGGTATGTAGCGTACCAGCGAGTTGCTTCATTCACTGTTAGCTCCCAGAGACGCTCCGAAGTGTCACTCACGTCGGCAAGAGCGGGCTTGGTTACGTGTAACCAATCCGCGAAAGCCAAACAACTCTCAGGGCCATGACTTGGGAGCTCCGGGAGAGACAGTACTCCTGGTTTTATCACCTCCGGCTTCTCATTGGCCTTCGGGCTTGCCAACTCACTTACAACGCTCTGCAACTGTGCCATCCCTGTAAGCACGATACTCATAGGATCTAACTCTTGACCTGTAGCCCCAGACACTCCTGAAGGGTCCTCCTGGCTTCCCTTACCTATAGAACCCTCTAATCCCCGGGGCACCGAATGCTCCGGACAGTCCGGGGCCGTGATGCAGCCACCTTGGGGTTGCGATGGTCCTGCAGAGGCACCGTCGCCAAGTTCATCGGCGATGACCTGTGGTGGTTGCGGAGGTTGAGGTTCCTTAGGGTCGGGAGGTGCAGGGATCGGTTGCAGTACGCTCTGGCCCTGCATAGGCCTCGCGCTACCTGGCATAGAGTACACAGGAGCTCGCTGGGTGTGTTGAGGCTGCGGGGTATGAGGATCCAAAGTAGGGTAACCTTGAGGCTGCCTACACCCATATCTACTCTTCCCCAAGAACCCCTAACCCCTTGTAGGGCCAATGCATCCGGATTAGGGCACACAGGTGGAGGAGGCCTTACAGGTTGGGATCCCAAACCATTAGGGTTAATAGGGTAGGTTGGGTAGACCGGCTGACCGCCTAGCTCTTGCCCTTCTCGACTCGTTGGCACCTCAGGTTGAGGTTTCGAATGTGTCAAGGCCTGAAAGTCCAAGGCACGCGGAGGCGGTGGCAACTCAGCCGGAGGGGGCCGAGGAGGTTGTTCACCCAAACCAGGGTTTCTCCCCTGCCACTGGTGGCCCATCAAGGAGCCCAGCCCTCTTCCCAACCAACCTAAACCCGGAAGTCCAGAACCACCCTCAGGTCTTGAGCTTAGCATCCCTTGCTGTACATCGGAATCTGTCCGCAGCCTCAGGCTGTGGTTTTCCATCGACAGAGCTTCTACCTGAGCCCTAAGTCTCCTACTTTCCTCATCACGAACCGCCATGAGCTCCACAAGTTGTCTCCGAACTTCCGCTTGGATGTCACTCGAGGACGGCTGGACCGGAGACTCGCCCGGATATAGCAATGGGGCACTCTCCTGCAGCCGCTGCAAGCGCTCCAGAGTTCGGGGCTCGAAAAGTGGAGCCTCAGGCTCCGGTGCTCCCGATGCCGAGGCCGACGGTCCTTGCTGTGACGCAGACCTCACTGAGCCGTACTCTACACTGTCATGTAGACCAGGTGTTGCCGGGCCTGTTCGTCCAGAGCCCGAGCGGCTTACCAAGGTCTCCATTGCAGCCGGCAAAGTCTGGACCGCTCGAAGGACCCCGGAGATCACTCCGCCAGCACTGGATCCTTGTATCTGGGCTTGTCCTCTAACCTCCGTCATCACCACACTCGAGGTCTGTGGAAGGCCAGGAGCAACGTCTGGTTGCGAAGGCAGCCCCAGAAGTCCAGATGCCAAGGCCTCCCTTTGGCCTACCGTGGATTCCGATAGAGGCACCGCGGTGCTCACTGGTTGTCGCTCCGTCACAGAGCTGCTCGCCGCATCCTGGGATGCAGTTAGGAGCCGAGGCCCTACCTGCGTGCCAGCAGGGAGGGTTATCAGTTCCCCATCAATATCTTGAGTCCCTCGGAGAGGGTCCACACCATTCATCTGTGGATGTCCGCCCCGAATTCGATCTTCTCGCGCCGTAGCCGCGCTTGGGCTTCTCATAACCTGTTGATCATCAGGAAGATCATCGAGATTTGGGTTGTCCGTTGCAGCGGCCATGTTAATCTTTCTCTGTATTGTTCCAAAATCCCCAGAGACGATCAAAGGCAGATGACCATAGCGCTCACCCGCAACTACTCTTTTGCACACGCAAAGACAAATGCAGTTGTCCTCTAGACTAACTCATGTCAATTGCTGTTCACATGGAGCTCTGCTCCGGATTCCAGCCGTCACGGCTGCTGTACCGTGGAGTGCCTGGCAGCCAGGTTTCTACANACAAATGCAGTTGTCCTCTAGACTAACTCATGTCAATTGCTGTTCACATGGAGCTCTGCTCCGGATTCCAGCCGTCACGGCTGCTGTACCGTGGAGTGCCTGGCAGCCAGGTTTCTACAAACCCTAATAGTAACCCCGATAGTAACCCTTTTTGAGCCCTCTTAAAGGAACCCTATTTTAAGTATTAAGGCCCCTATATTCTAGTACCCTTATAGTATCCCTTATAGTAGCCCTTTAAGGACTCTTTTAAAGGAGCCCTATTCTAAGTATTAAGGCCCCTATATTAAACCCTAATAGTAACCCCGATAGTAACCCTTTTTGAGCCCTCTTAAAGGAACCCTATTCTAAGTATTAAGGCCCCT
>BGNK01008355.1:0-11916 GCA_003297005.1 Symbiodinium sp. clade A Y106 | reverse complement strand
TGCTTCTCAAATTTCTGACCCTGATCAAATAATTTTCAGATTGCATCTCAGATTTCCATCACTATACAGCAAGCCACCCTGGTCACTTTCTTCACAGATTGCTGGTCAAATTACGAAACTACCAAACGGCCCTATTCACTTCCTGGACACATTTGCTGCTCAAAGTCTGCTCAGAAATAATTCCCGTACCATGACTCAGTGATTACCACAAATCAAGGTTATAACACTAGACCCTGTGCAGTGGTAGCAGCACTCGTTCATGAACACTCGCCAGACCGCTAACCTTTTGCGTGGGCACTGGAATGGTGCCAAGGCGGTTGTTGATGGTTGAAGACCTGCAGCACAGGCTTCGCTTTTAGCGACAGTCTGCAAGCATGAGATGACGCTTCGAATGAGAGGAAGCAGGCGGAAGCGGAGAAGGACGCAACGCAGTCGGCAGACCCTTTCCAGGACGGAGCCGAGTGCGGCTTAGGGAGCCGGGCCTGGTTCCTCAAAGGTCGCTTGATGTAGAAGCACATTGTAGCAACAAATCAGCAATTCGCCGGTCACCACATATCCTTGGCTTGCTTCACATGATGTCAGCGGCCCAGTGGCCCCAATCAGCACGGCTCATGCACGCGAAGCCCCTCCTAAGTCCACCAGCAAAATACCAACAAGGCGACCACACATTAGTCGCAAGGCCGGTGCACTGCACACATATGGAGTGACTTGCCAGGCATGCCTTTTGCAAGTCAGCATCTCACCGCCCGCTGCTGCCAGAATTTCCCTGTGGCCTCAGCTGTGCATCGGCACGGGGTGCAAAACATACCAGAAGACTTCGAAGAAAACCATCATAAGACGTTTGAGCCCCATAGAGGACAGGACAATGTGGAAAGGCCCCCATCGCTTACGAAACTCAGGTCCACTGCCGACCGTTGGTGAGGTTTGAAGATTCCCGTGCGCAAAATCTCGACGACGGCTGAGCTGAACTTGATGAGGCGGAGGTGGATGGGCTCACTGACCCACGAGCCCTTCCCCAGCCGTGCACGGAATTCTGAGGCCAGGGGCTTCGCAGGAAGAGGTCCGAGGGGATCATGTGGTTTGAGCCCGAACACTCGTTTATTGGCTTCAGAGCCTCGGTCTTGCCTCGGTCTGTAGTCTTCGAGTTTCACCCCTCCGGCCCAACCTCAGTGAAACTCCTTTGCTGCGAGCCACAACGGAGGACAGGCAGCCATCGGCCGCTGGCAGAAATCCGCCGGCACAAATCAGCAGAACCTCGGCTTGCGACCGAAGTTCGTCAGTCGATGCAAGAAAACCCTGGGCGAAATACAGTAGAAACGTAGATCTGCTACGAGTGAGGTTGCAACCCTGCAGGATCACAAGAGACGTAAACCTGGTGCTGTGATATTGAACAACAAGCAAGCGGCTTCAGCAATACCTCAAAAATGTGGTACACCCCGTGTTCTCTTCGGAAGGAGCTTATTTTGGTGAACACGTGTGCAAGCCAGTTGTAACGGTAGGTGTGATGTTGCAAGCCGTGGCTTTTATTCCCCTAGTCGTGCAAGAGATCCTTTGCTGCTATGGCTTGACCACTGCAAAGCGAAGCTTCGTACAATAGGCATCACAAAGCGGTGGGAGTTTAAGAAGGCATTCTGGTAGGAGTTGCAAGTGCCTGTAGCAAGCTAATCATAATCATATAGCGCTATGATTCATGGTTCTAACAGCCAATACGCTTTTAGCAGGATTGCCACGGACTAGTTACTCCAAAGGATCTGGTCACAGAATCTGGTCTTAAGGCTGGCCTGGGTTGGTTTGACTTAGCTACGGCTGGGGTGGGCAGTCGTGGCGACACGATGCGACACGGTGGTCAGCCGTGTCCCCTCCACATGACAAAAACGGAGAAGCAGCAATGACCAACGACTCCAGTCGGGAGCAGGCGATGCTGGAGCCACCACTGGCTGAGTTCCTGACAGCAACCAGGTGGATCGGCCGGATGATGGGCGCAAGCCCAAGCGAAGCTGCAGATGTAGAGAATGGCAACATCCAGAGCCTGCTGAGCTCTCAGTCCCAGCACGAAGATCTGCCTGGATCCTACGTTATTTTCTCATGTAAGCAGTGAACGTGGGATCCAAACAGATGGATGCAGCATGACACGGTCTAAAATCCAAGAAGCGCGGAGAGCTGCATCAATGGAGTAATTACCTTCAGCAGAGCTTTTCTACAAAAACGGTGGCAGGAGATTGTGATGTGAAAGGAAGCCGCGAACACTTCGAAACTATGAGCGGCACAGAGGTAAAGGCTTCTTCAAGTGATCACAACAGGTAACACAAGTCGGCAAGCGAAGAAACGGCACGGAAAAAGCCATGGGCCCAAGGGTGCCGCCGTGCTTGATGCAGAAGTGAAAGCGCAAAGGGTGCAGAGATACCTGGCGGGGCGAAAACAACATGTCTTTTGAAGCAGGGCTCTACAGTTATGCCTGCCCCTCCAACCCTGGGCTCAATGTCAGGACAGGAAAGCAAGGCCGATGAAGAAAGCAGTCACATGTCCACACAAAATAACAGAGAGAGAGAGAGAGAGCGAGAGAGAGAGAGAGAGAGCCAGCGAGCCAGTCACCCGGCCAGCAGCCGAACAGACAGACAGATAGAGAGACAGAGCGAGACAGCGAGAGACAGAGAGAGCATGCACAGTTGCACAAACTACAGACAGATGAAATGTATGAACGATATGCATGTATGTACATGCACATAAACGTACACAACCATCTCCACGTGAGGACGTCTGCATAAGAAAGGCATCACGCAACAAACCTATGCGAAAGGCTAGGATCTTTACCGACACGAACAAACCCACAGGACTGGAATGCATAAAGACATCTACGCATGCCATTGAAAAGGCAGGTAGAAGCGCGCAGCACAGCTTCACCACCATTGCCAGCTGAGGTCACGCTGTGAAGTGAAAAAAACCTCCCACGCCAGCCAGAGCCAGTCTGGTCGAGCCCAAGGTTATGGGGACCTTGGCACAGGCACATCTGGCTTGCATCGCTCTTTGGACAGCGCCACGCTTGCAGGAATCCCACAGAGGCCAGGCTCCCGGGCAGCATGCAACATGCATGCGCCCAGAGCTGTGACCAGAGCCACGCAGCCGCTAACCTCGTCGTCGCATGGCATTTCGCGTGTGCCCCCATGACGAAGAAAGCGCCACTTGCTCACTGTCGACACTCTGCACGGGCCTCGAATCTGGCTGACACTTTTCGTGTGCTTGCCCCTTCAATGAGCCCTCCGCTGCATAACAGACAACCCTGCCCGAAATCCAATCAGCGCCCGAATGCAAAGGCGGTGTTAAGTGGTGGATGGTCCGGGACCGATCAACCGTGAGGGGGGAGGTTGCGATTCGCCCACAGGACCTGAACAAAAAAGTCATGCACGAACTGGTGCGTGTCTGACATGCAAAAGTCAGTAGCGTAGCGGTAGGCGAAGTTAGGGGATGCTTGCGCTCTACCTTCACTGCAGCACAGCGTGCTTTCTTATGTTTCTGTGCTTCCTGCATCTCTTAGCCAAGATGCCAAGGCATTCTGCTCTGGTGTCAAGCGGTCCAATTCCTGTCGTGTGCAATGTGCCCCGATATTGCAAAATTGGACCCTTGCTTCAAGGACATTGCGGACCGCTGCGTGCCTGGATGGTAAGGAGTCTGGCAGCTGTGCACTTCTCTCGGGGGATTTTGCGTTGGCAGAGACCCGCTTGCCTCGGGCTTCCCATCGCCATCCAAGGACCAGTCCAGAGCCGGCACCTGGAAAGCGCAAGCACGCGAAGCTGTAGCAGGTTCACTTTGTATCGGAACCCCTGCCTCAGGGAAAAATCATGCACTCAACAGATGAGTTGATTGCAGAATCTACAACCGCAGGAGTCGAAACACACTCGCGAGACATAAAAGCGACACCAGCGGCCTCCGGCATCAACTGCGTACCTCAGTTGGTGACCGCCCATGCATGGCCATGCTTTTAGCCCGCCTCATTGCGGCCTACTGGGCAAACAAATAGCCAAACGACAAGGTCGCAAGCGGGGCGATGTGATTCGGCGCAAGGTGACCTGAAACCAACTCATCAGTTGACTTGACGAGCTGCAGACGGTCAGACGATAGAAGTGTGTCTTCTGTAGAAGACTCACAATTACCTAGCTGCAGCATGGGTCCAAAAGGAAGAATCACGGGCAGTGCAAAGACTTTCTACAATGCGTCGAAGGTTTACACCAGACAATTTTCTGACACTTGAGGCCAGGATGAACTGCAGACTGCAGGATACAATTTAATTAACACTGGAGTGGCGCCTTGTGGCGCCCCAGCTCTTGTCAGCTAGGGCTGTCTGCACAGTGTACCAACTGGACGTTGGCATGAGCCACCGAAAGCTCTCTGTGCAGCCCCTGTGCTGCTGCCGACAACGAAAACGTGAAGCCAATGCCATGCCAGCTTGTGCAGAAGCACTCAAATTCAATATGTTCAGCTGCTTCGCTGAAACGTGCAGAGTAGACGGCGCTCCGTTGATCAAGGGCGTGCAGACAATTTACAAGTAAGGGCTACTAGGGTTTGTCGAGAGCAGCCCGCATCATCTTTTGACGCCGCTTCTTCTCACTTCTGTCACATAAGTGGCAGAACATGCACATGGCACCGTTTCTGCAGCCCCGAGTCGAGTAAAGGAACGAGCATGGCTTGCAGTCGCCTGTGTAGTGTCCACTGGATCCGATGCTGGGAAGTTCCGATGTTCCTGGTGCCGGTTCAAGCGGAGCCGCTATTGGAGGCTCTAGCTGCCGGCCCTGCATCGGGCAATGCCAGCCTGCCTGAATTTCTGCAGCCGGCTCAGCTGTCCAATCACCTGTGTCATCGCAGAGAGCATCCTCCAAGCATATGACGGGCTTGCCGCCAGCAGGTTTCACATCGTCCTGCCAGTCCTTCATCGTCCGTTGGATCAGTCCGACATGGGAGGCAGGACACGACAATGCTGCTCGGTATGCACATTCGGGAGCAGCTGGGCTCGCGATATGTATGAATGTGTTCCGGATTTGCACAGCCTCAGGTGGATAGTGCATCTCCGAGCTGTCTTCCACGCCGCCCGAGCCCTCAGGAATCGAAATGGTCAGTCGCGTAGACTGCCTGCCGATGCTTGGGCGAGCGAAAACGTTGAGGGCTGTCGACATGGCTTGTGAATGCACTGCTCGTTCCTGCTTTGAGACACTTCGAGCCGGTATACCTGCACGATAATTCAACGAGTACTTGCACAAAGTGATGCTGTGATACCACGACATGACTGCACTATGCACTCGGCATGCGGGTCGCGACAACCATGACAACCATACAAAAAGTTTCTCGCGCACTCTCTTGGCAAGGTCAGGGAACAGATGGTGCTTTGCAGCTGAAACCCTTTCTGGGCAACCACTGGCGCCTCAGGCCAGGAGGAGGCTACTTGCACAGCATTCGCGATGAGTCGAGGCTTGGATTTCTGTACAAAGTCCTGCCCTGGCATGAGCCTCTCAGAAAGCTCTCTGTGCAGCTTCTGAGAAAACAAAAGAGGAAGCCACGGCCGAGGTAATTAGCACGTGCACTTTCGACCCCTCCGTCGCGGAAAACCATTTTGAATGCACATCTGCTGCACTGTAGTCCCTGTGAGGGCCCTAAGGGCCCCACCGGGTGTCCAGACCGGGCTCCGCCCGCTAAGCTCTCTGACGATTGATGAGAGCAGCTCGCTTGATCTTTTGTCGTCGCTTCTTCTCGCTTCTGTCGCACAAATGGCAAAACATGCACACGGCACCATTCCTGCACCCCTGAGGAGCGTACAGAAAAGAGCAGGGCTTGCAGTCACCAACGTAGTGGCCGCTGGATCCGATACTGGGTAGTTCCGATGATGCCGACAGGGATTTTGAGGGACGGAGAGCATCCTCCAAGCATATGACGGGCTTGCCGCCAGCAGGTTTCACATCGTCCTGCCAGTCCTTCATCGTCCGTTGGATCAGTCCGACATGGGAGGCAGGACATGACAATGCTGCTCGGCATGCGCTTTCGGGAGCAGCTGGGCTCGCGATATGTATGAATGTGTTCCGGATTTGCACAGCCTCAGGTGGATAGTGCATCTCCGAGCTGTCTTCCACGCCGCCCGACCCCTCAGGAATCGAAATTGTCAAGTGCGCAGACTGCTTTCCGAAGCCGGGGCGAGCGAAGAAATTGAGGCTTGTCGACATGGCTACTGAACGCGCCCCGTAATTCTTGACCTACTCCCTGCTGCGATACGGCCACGCTAAGAGAAGGAATGTGCAAGACAGTATTGAGTATAGACTAGACACATTTCTTTGTTCACTGTGTCCAGCGTCAGGGAAACAGCAGGGGCTTTGCGGCTGGAACCCTTTCTGGGAAAATCACTGGCGCTTCGGGCCAGAATGAAGCATACTGCAACAACCGTGGCTGCCGCATTCATTCTGAATTAAGGCTGTAGAGTGCCTTTCTCATTCTGGCACCTCACGCAGGCCTGCTGGATGTCTGTACAATGTGCCCGCGAATCAGCCTCAGAAAGNTACTGCCGCGCGGCATGCGCTTTCGGGAGCAGCTGGGCTCGCGATATGTATGAACGTGTTCCGGATTTGAACAGCCTCAGGTGGATACTGCATCTCCGAGCTGTCTTCCACGCCGCCCGACCCTTCAGGAATCGAAATGGTCAAGCGCTGCTTTCCGAAGCCGGTGCGAGTGAAGAAATTGAGGCTTGTCGACATGGCTACTGAATGCGCCCCTAATTCTTGACCTTCTTCCTGCAGTGATACGGCTGCTGTGATACGGCCACGCTGCTGCACAACATTGCCACGCATGGTTGCAGGAGAAAGCCATGTGCAAAACAGTATAGACACCTTTCTTTGTTCACTGTGTCCAGCGTCAGGGAAACAGCAGGGGCTTTGCAGCTGGAACCCTTTCTGGGAGAATCACTGGCGCTTCGGGCCAGAATGAAGCATACTGCAGACAACCGTGGCTGCCGCATTCATTCTGAATTAAGGCTGTAGAGTGCCTTTCTCATTCTGGCACCTCACGCAGGCCTGCTGGATGTCTGTACAATGTGCCCGCGAATCAGCCTCAGAAAGNACAACCGTGGCTGCCGCATTCATTCTGAATTAAGGCTGTAGAGTGCCTTTCTCATTCTGGCACCTCACGCAGGCCTGCTGGATGTCTGTACAATGTGCCCGCGAATCAGCCTCAGAAAGCTCTGTGCACCGTCACTGATGCCAGAAAGAACAAAAGGCGGGGCGTGTTGGCGCGGGCTGTGCCGTAGGTCACAAAACACACCGACATGGTCACCTGCAGCTGCATCGCTTAATTCGCTCTGAGTCCACTGAGGAGGCAGGAGCAGATGAATTGAGAACGTGCATCCCACAGGCTTCAGGCGGTCTGGCACTTATTGAGAGCAGCTCTCATCAATTTTTGCCTCCGCTTCTTCTCGCTTTTGTCACACAAGTGACAGAAAATGCACGCTGCACCATTTCTGCAGCCCTGCGCAGCATAGAGGAAAGAACACGGCTTGCAGTCGCCAGTGTAGTGTCCACTGGACCCGATGCTGGGAAGTTGCGCTGTTCCCGGCACCAGTTCGACAGGAGCTGCCAGTGCTGCTGGTGGCTCCAACTGCCAGTCTTGCATGGCACACTGCCAGCCCGTCGGAATGTCAACGACAGCCTCAACTGCCCACTCATTTGTGCTAACACAAAGAGCATCCTCCAAACATATGACGGGATTGCCGCAAGCAGGTTTCACATCGTCCTGCCAGTCCTTCATCGTTCGTTGGATCAGTCCGACATGGGATGCAGGACATGATACTGCCGCGCGGCATGCGCTTTCGGGAGCAGCTGGGCTCGCGATATGTATGAACGTGTTCCGGATTTGAACAGCCTCAGGTGGATACTGCATCTCCGAGCTGTCTTCCACGCCGCCCGNTACTGCCGCGCGGCATGCGCTTTCGGGAGCAGCTGGGCTCGCGATATGTATGAACGTGTTCCGGATTTGAACAGCCTCAGGTGGATACTGCATCTCCGAGCTGTCTTCCACGCCGCCCGTCCCCTCAGGAATCGAAATGGTCAAGTGCTGTTTTCCGAAGCCGGCGCGAGCGAAGAAGTTGAGGCTTGATGACATGGTGAGCTGGTCCAAACACTGCCTATGTCCTATGTCTCTGTGGTTTCGAGCCTGCCTCCTGAGACGCTGATGCGTATACTGTGTGGAGTCGGAAGTCTTTATACACGTCCCTGTTACGCACGAGCTGAGCTACTGCAAATCCTGGCCTTGCCCTCCCGGCTATCCGTCTCCACTGCCTCACCTGCGACCAAATTTCTCTAAAGGCTGTCAGGTTCTGTGGTCGGTTCCCTGGCAAACGGGCAGTAGAAGACATGCCCTCTCGGTGCATTCAAACACACTGATAAATGTCCGGTGGTGTGCCACCATCGCGCGTCCATGGCACAGTAGGATCCATAGCAGCGTTCATGTGCCCATATATACTTGTTTGAAGTCTCTGCGAGGTCGGCCCCAACCCCACGGACCTAGTGCATCAGGCCGACGACGCTGGCGCAGTGACGTCGGCTCTGGAGAAGGGTTTGGCTTGGCCTCAGCGGTGATTCGTGCAGTGCAGGTCGAGATCTCGACCTGGCTACTGACTACTTGTTGAGTTGAGCCAAGTCGCCACCGTGCGCACATCTTCGTTTTCAGTTGTGTCACCGGCGGTATCGGCTGCAGGCGGACGAATGCAAGCGTCCTGAGCACCCAACGACAGCAGAGGATCACCTTTCTTGCGCTTTGACTTTTCCAATCTTGTAGACACAGTTCAGCTTCGGCTCAATGCTCCACGCCTAGCCGGAGAATCTCAGCACCTCCCTACACAAATGTAAGTGCTGGAGCGAGCCACGCAAATGACGTCGCTCAACGCCCAGCAGCAGGTGGCCTGAACAAAATCCAAAACTTTGAGACATGCTCAGAACCTAAAGGACGTGGCCGAGACTATGCTCCCAGCCGCGCATCTTTGGCTCTCGCCCCGACACTTTGAACCTCTCGATATACTGGAAAGCAGAAGTTTGGAACCAGTCCCCTTCAGCAACGTAAGGTCAAATGCGTAGACCAGTTTCGTTGCGGACTGTGAGTTACTTGGCTTCATCAGGTCTTCTTTGGGCAAGGGCTTTGAACCAATCATGACCCAGATGCTGCGACCGTCTGCCAGAGCCATGCCAAGGACCGCTTTGGAGCCTCAGGCGGCAAAACATGCCCGCCGGAGCTGCACACCAGAAATGCGGCCTGTAGTCTGCTGACGATGACTGCAGCCCAGCATCGACGGCGCCATCTATGCCGACCAGCTCCGGAAAGGATCCCAGAACGGCCTGCTTGACAAGGCAAAAATGTCGCGGAGGCCAGTTGAAGTCATGAGTCGACAACCAGGCCTCCATGGTGATGTTGACTCCTGCAGTGGTTAGATCCTCACCTCAGGTCTTACATGATCCCACCGCGCTGTCAGCCGTTTGTTGTTCCTGCCGGGGTGCGATTTGTTTCTTGCTGTGCTGGGAGGGGCACCGTCGCTGCGTGCGTGTTGTGTGTGTGTGTGTGGGTGTGGGTGTGGGTGTCGTCTCTGTGTCTGTGTCCGTGTCTGTCTAAGTTGAAGTACACGTCCCGTGCAACCTTGCAATTCCAACAACACACCTGAAACGCTTGGGGCGCCCCAACCAACATCCAGTGCGGTGTTTTTTCGCGAAAGACGAATAGTGACTGCACGATCCAAACAGACCGTGCTATCTGGAACCATAATGATGGTCTGAAGGACGAAAACTGCATGGGGGTGTCTTTCTGTTGCTGTACGTGTGGGTGTGTGCGTGTGTACGTAATCCTGTACGCGTGTAACTACATATATATATATATACATACACATATTATAAACATGCTTGTGTCTGTGTGTGTGTGTGTGTGTCAAGTGTGCTTGTGCGGATGCGCGCGTTGGGGGATGCTATCTTTTTGCGGTTGCTGCACGGAAGCATTCGCTGAATCACTTGCTCGCTTGCCAGGGCTTCGTCTGTGGAGCACAACAACAGCAACAACAAAAACGCTCGTTCCGGCAAGGCCCAACCAGTCACAAGTGCTTTTGCTCAAGCAGACAAGTGGCCCATCGTCGCGCTATGCTGCCAGAATCAGGCACGTGTCCGCCAGTGCATGCATGTATGTAGCAGACGCTGATGCTCAAAAACAGGCAAGGCTTAAACTAGTCGAAACATTGAACTGGCATCGAGGTCAACTATGTAGCTTTTGCAAGATATTTCCCCCGACACTGCTGACTATGGCCGCATGCTGCGAGTCTACCGAAGCCGTGCTCAACATTAAATAGGTGAAGTGATTAATGACAGAGTCTGTGGCCTACACAAGCAGCTTCACCAGAATTTACAACTGAACTGATCCACGGCTTGAGCCCGCAGCTGTTTTGGTGTGTCGCGGGCTCGCCAGGTTGACACACTTGATCAATGGATCTGGCGACCCTCTTCGCCACGCTGCTGCGTGTCGTACCCACAACTGGCATCGACATGTCTCCTTGAGGACTGGCGCACTCGAGGCTATCGAAAATCATTGCACCCTGAAAGCCTGGGGGGGGCCTTAGCTTTGCTGACGAAGTCAAACTCATCCAGCTGCATGCTGTACTTCAAAGCCAGCATGTCCTAGCGGACATTATTCAAGACATGAGCAATCCAGAAGCAACAAACACGACCACGCAACATGGGTTCGGAGTGGCGACACTGCGGCTTGCCTTATTCAGAACCTGCACACCCTGATAAGGTCGCAGACGGATTCGGAAACATGAAAAAACTGATTCGGAAACAGAATACAAGAAGGCTGCTCGGTCCTGGACCACCGTAAACAAGGTGCTCACGGGGCAGGTTTCCTGTTCCGGAGCTTCAGTCAACAGTTGAGCGTAGAATTGTAATCCCATGCGCTGCACGCAACTTCGCCTGCTGCGAAGACTACTTGAGAATCAATGTCTCAGCCACTCAAAAACTCTTGTCACTCTTGTCTGCTACCCAGTCTGGTCTTGGAGCAGACTGGCAAAACAAACCAATATCTAAAGTTCGTTTCAGTCGTCTACAATCGTCTACGTCGGAACGACGAGTTTTTTCAGTCCTCAAGGTTCTGCCCCAACATGCACAGGTGCAGGCATAGTCAAGACAGCATCCATCATAACCGCAACACAAGCGGGTGGGCAGACTCGAGGTTGCTCGACGTCATCTGGCGGCGAGCTCAATCGCCTCGATCTTCCGTGCTTATCCATGTCCGCGTCGCACACAAGAGGGGGCAGACTGGGGGCATGGCCCTGAATTCGACCGTGAGCGCGCGCTGAGCGTCGGCTTCCGGTGAACCCTTAGTTCTACAAGACATCAGAACATTTTGTTTGAATGCTGGGCACTTGCTGTGGCCTCCAATGAGTTCTCTGGTACAGCTGCAAAAACACAGGGTCATGCATGTGTTGTGCTGTCGTCACTTAAGCTTTTGCGTCTGTGCATGTCTTTCAGTATATGCTGTCTGGGTGTCTTCTCTAGGAGATTCTAGGACTAACTAAGACTACGGGACCTGGGAGCGGCATAGAGAAAGGTTTGCTGTCTCGCAGTCCCAGAGGCGGCTCCTGGGAGGTTTGCAGAACCACCAAAGGGGATCCCAAGCGCCTCGGGAGCAGACGAACAAAACTATCAACGTGAGAGCATATATTGTAGTATATATTATAGTATAATACAGTATATTATAGTATATCATAGTATATTATATCATGGTATAGGAAAGTATAGTATATTATGCAGATGCTCAACGAGCATACCTGGCTAGTGTTGGGCGGAGCGTGCTTGGAACATACCAGGCTAGTGCTGTGGACGGAGATCCAGCACCTTGCATACCAAGGTCGAACAGTTCACT
>BGNK01008354.1:310-11917 GCA_003297005.1 Symbiodinium sp. clade A Y106 | reverse complement strand
CACCAGGCGCTCCAACTCCCTTTTCTGGCGTTCTTGGCAACCCGAGACGTGCAGCCCCACCAAGCGGCAGAAGGTGGTGGCCCCCACACCTCGAGACAAAACAGTGCATCCGGAGCCTGTGTGTGCAGGGGACGGTCTGAGCACAGCACCACCCTCTGGTACGTTTCCGCTTGCGGATAACTCTTTCCACATTAAACTACAAGGTTGATTATTTGAGGGAAATCTTGTGCCCTCAAAATGGCGACAACCGTGAACCGTGTTTTATAGTTTCCTTTTGGGACTTTGTGTCCCTCGCGATTGTATATACTTTAAGTCTTCGCGAAACCAAAGTTTTTTTATGTTTTATGCATGCAATTTTCCTCACGACGTGTCAAACATGTTGAAGCTTAGTCCTGCCTTGTGGATCTGCCACATTACATCCTCAAGCAACCTCACGAGCGAGGAAAATTTNTATGTTTTATGCATGCAATTTTCCTCACGACGTGTCAAACATGTTGAAGCTTAGTCCTGCCTTGTGGATCTGCCACATTACATCCTCAAGCAACCTCACGAGCGAGGAAAATTTTTGTTGGGCCCTCTAAAGGCTTGTATTGCTTTCTAGAAGGCTCTGGGCGCTAGTGTGAAGGCTGGGAGTAGCCCGTCGTGCACGTTGTCCCTTGGAGACAACAGATGGCCGCTTCCGAGGCCAGTCAGGACACGGAGGGCACACTTACGATTTGCTGTGAGCGTATTACCAGCCTTGAGCGTGATGTCGCTGAGCTTCGGCGGGAGTTGCGTGTGCTTGCGTCCCGTGTGGACGCCTCCTCGCATCCTGCTNCGGAGGGCACACTTACGATTTGCTGTGAGCGTATTACCAGCCTTGAGCGTGATGTCGCTGAGCTTCGGCGGGAGTTGCGTGTGCTTGCGTCCCGTGTGGACGCCTCCTCGCATCCTGCTGTTGAACTTCAGCAGCCCACTGGCAGCTTCCTCAGCTTTCTTGCGTGTTGCTGGTCACGCCAGCCGAGCCTTGACAATTACCGCTCGTGAGTGCTAACGCTGCTGCCCTTTGCCCCTAACTCTTCCGTCAGGCCAGTTCGCATTGTGGAGGTGTTGCGCTGGCTGTCTTGGTCAGCTTCCGGCCTAGCCTGTGCCCCGCCTCCGGCGGGGGCCCTGCTCCGCTTGAGCATAGCTTTGCGCACTTGTGAAAAACACTGCTTGGTGCACCTGTGCAGCCTTGCTTGTCAGCTTTTGCGCTTTCACATGTTTGCTGGCCTTAGTACCAAGGGCTCTGAGCAACTCTTTTTCATTTTGAGCTAGTGCTATGGCTGCTTCGCGTGCCGCCCTAGAATCCTGTGAGCAAGGGGGTTCTTCGGCTCATGATTCTGCGGGGGCAGAGACTCCCCTTGGCCAGGGCCCTGTTGCGGGGGTCTCTCTTCCAGCAGACAGTCAAGATCTTGTGACACCGCCAGCTAGCCCCGAGGGTCGAGTGGTTTCTTNTGATTCTGCGGGGGCAGAGACTCCCCTTGGCCAGGGCCCTGTTGCGGGGGTCTCTCTTCCAGCAGACAGTCAAGATCTTGTGACACCGCCAGCTAGCCCCGAGGGTCGAGTGGTTTCTTCATTCGAGCAACAGTTGGAAGGGCTTCTTCTGGAGTCGGAGCAAGCTGCTCAAGAAGCCCGTGGGGCTTCGGATGCCGACCCTGCCGAGGAAAGTTGGAGCAATCTAGGCTCTGCTGCCGAGGACGCATGGTACGGCGACGTGCGCTGGAATGCAGATGAGGGCAGTGTGCCTTCATTGTCAGAGTGGTCTCTTGTTGAGGCTCGAGATGCAGTCCCGGCCCTTATGAAGACCCCTCGTGACGACCAAGATGTGCAACGTCTTGCGGCAGAACTTGAGAGGAAGCAGGCGGCTCAATCTGTTCCGAGACAGGCTTGGGAGCTGCCGGGGAGGCTGAGCTATCCATGGGAAGTCAAGAGGCCCATGCGGCTGATTGGCATTGCTGACGTGGCGGCTTCCACGCAGTCCTCTCCGCCAGAGGTGCCGGCAGAAATGAAGGTGAACCCCATGGTAAGGAAGTATCTTGATAGGGTGCCTGTCCAGAGATCTGAGGAGGAGTCGAGGTCCCATGCCCTCAAGCACCTGAAGTTCATGATCTTGTTCGATGTGGAGGCCACCCAGCTGGGAATGAGCCTGGCGAACCTGGTTGGCCGAGCGGCGGAGGAAGACGAAATAAAGAAATCTTTCAGTGCTGCTTTCCGCATGAAGGCCACCAGCACCCTCTGCAAACGGACCTCGGCATTGCTGAAGTTCTTCAGGTGGGCCCTGAGTGGCGCAAAACTCGACTCGCCGCTAAATTTCACAGAGCAGAACTTGTTTGACTACATGAAGGTTTTCACTGAGGGCCAGGGGGGACCCACCTCTGCGAGCCAGTTCCTTGAAGCCCTTCGCTTCTTGCATGGCGTGGTCGTCCTTAGACACGCCGCCTTGGATGTGTGCATCAGTGCTAGGGTCAAGGGTATGGCGGCTGACTTGTACCTGACGAAGGCGCCCCTCAGGCAGAGGGATGAGCTCACTCTCAAGATGGTCGTGGCCTTAGAAACCATGATTGATGTGGACGGCGACCGTGACGCGTGCATTCTGGGCCAACACCTTTTCTGCCTCCATTCAGGGGCCAGGTGGACGGATGGGCAACGTTTGAAATCAATCGTCATCCAGACTTCTGGGGACGAGAGCTTTGTGATTGCCGAGGGCCTGACATCCNGCCAACACCTTTTCTGCCTCCATTCAGGGGCCAGGTGGACGGATGGGCAACGTTTGAAATCAATCGTCATCCAGACTTCTGGGGACGAGAGCTTTGTGATTGCCGAGGGCCTGACATCCCAAACTTCAATGACTCAGGAGGCAAAAACCCGGTTGTTGCCTTACGCAGCAATCGGGTCTGGTGTGCGGCTTCCTTGGGCCCATCGCTGGCTGGAAGCCCGTCATAACGAAGGGCTGACTCTGGGGGACTTCGCGTTGCCAGGTTGGTCTGAGACGGCGGGCAAGTGNGCAATCGGGTCTGGTGTGCGGCTTCCTTGGGCCCATCGCTGGCTGGAAGCCCGTCATAACGAAGGGCTGACTCTGGGGGACTTCGCGTTGCCAGGTTGGTCTGAGACGGCGGGCAAGTGGACCAGCGTGCCCATGTTAGCGGGTGAGGCAACTTCTTGGCTTCAGGACTTCCTCTTGAGGGCCGGCTTCATGGAGGAGGAGGTTCTTAAGAGGGGGTCACATTCTTTGAAGGCTACCCTTACGACTTGGACGTCGAGATGCCCCACAGTTCATTTTTCGTCGGGTGATCAGCGCCTTGTGGGTCATCATGTGAAGCCGAAGGATAAGTCGCCTTTGGTCTACTCTAGGCAGGCCTACACTGCACTCTACGGGAAGATTCTTGCCATGTTCCGGGACATCCGCGAAGGGCGCTATGATCCTGATCTTCCTGAGATAGATAGAGTGCTCGCCGCAGCGGCGGAAAATTCACATGTCCAGCAGGCTGAGCCCAAGGCAAGCGCAGGTCCCCCCGCAATCGGGCCAATCGACGAGGCTAGCAGGGAAGAGGGTGGCTCATCTTCCGAAGGGAGTGAGGAAGCGCTCTCGAGGGAGGACCGAGCCGTTGTGGCGAGAGCACCTTTTCAGGAGCCTGTGGACATGGGTCTTGTGTATGTGCACAGGGTGTCAGGCGTTGTACACTGCCTGAAGGACACCCAGAGNCTCTCGAGGGAGGACCGAGCCGTTGTGGCGAGAGCACCTTTTCAGGAGCCTGTGGACATGGGTCTTGTGTATGTGCACAGGGTGTCAGGCGTTGTACACTGCCTGAAGGACACCCAGAGCTCGGATTTCTTTTGCGGTCGATTTCTGACTGCCGCATACATGCACTTTGACCGAGCGGGAGCTGCGGCGGCGGACCCTGACTGCTGTATCCAGTGCAAGCGGGCACGAGACTGAGGCTCGCAATCTCAGCGAGGCAAACTGATGTGAACGGGGAAAACCGCAGGTGTTTTGCCGCTTCTTTCGGAAAACCATGCTCAGCAGCTTGTCCTTTGATTGCTGTGCTCAGCAAGTTTTCATCGATTGCTTCCTTCAAGGGAGTGTTGCAAGGCCTTTGTAGACCATTGTGGGGCCCTTAGCGATCATGGCGAGTGTGACTTTGGACTCCGAGGCGGCCTTTAAGGAGCGTGCACTGAAGGTGGGCCTGACGGCGGCCAATCATGCTATCCTAGAGCGGGAGGGCTACAACACCTTTGGCTCGCTTGCTTTTGCAGTTTCCGCCTCACCGAACAGTGTGAGCGAGGATGAGGTGAAGGATTGGATCCGTGCAGTTTTTACGCCTGCTCCTGAGCACCATCAGGTATCCTGCCTCAGGCGACTTTTGTTTGAGGCTCAGGCTTTGTCCATCAGTGACATGAAGACACGTGTGGAACCGTCAAATGACTTGGTCACAAGAAAGATGCCGGTTGCAGAGCGCCTGGCCCGGCAGAAGGCTCAGGAAGCTCGCCTGACAGGCGTGCATTTTTCTCCAGAAACGACTCCGGCACATGGGGTNCATGGGGTTGTGGATAGGCTGGTGGAGATGTTAGAGACCGGTACACTAGTCTACCTCCCACCGGGAAAGTATCTGTCGAGAGCCCAAGAGATACAATCCGCGAAAGCCGACAAAACCTTATCGATTGACTCCGACGGCAACCTGAAGGTGACATCCAAGCTTGAGAAATTCGAACACTGCGACACCGGTTCCGAGTGGACCTTGCGCCAAGCCTGGGCCAGGCGCAGCTTGGCTTTTGANTCGATTGACTCCGACGGCAACCTGAAGGTGACATCCAAGCTTGAGAAATTCGAACACTGCGACACCGGTTCCGAGTGGACCTTGCGCCAAGCCTGGGCCAGGCGCAGCTTGGCTTTTGACATGGCAGGCCTAGCTTCTTTCCAGTCTATGGAGGCTTGGGTTCACAAACTTTACGTTGCGTTGGAGAGGCCTGCACCTCCAGGCTACCACTCGGTAGCTTTGACACAGATCATTGCGGCCGATCGCCATCTGTTCACCTTGGTGGCCTCGAACTTGCTAGGTGCTCTCTCGGCCGTGCCCGGCCGCGAGAAGCCGATCGATGGCCAGCTCCGGGTCCTCAGCGAGCATAGTGAAGTGCTTCAGTTTCTTAACCATTTGCCTGTGCCCCCGGCCCCTACCAATCCTTTGAAACGCCTGCATCCAAGCAGCCCGCGCAAGGACAAAGGCAAAGGCAAAGGCAAAGGCAGGAAGGGCAAGGGGGCCGGTGGATCCGTGTCGGTGCCCGATGGCGCAGTCACTAAGATTGATGACAAACCTTTGTGTTTTGCCTTTAATTGTGGCTCCTGCAAGTTCAAGGTGTCGAAGAAAGGAAGGTGCGGCCGTGGCTTTCACCTGTGTTGGTGGAAGGGTTGTGGAGGTGACCACCCGGGTCACGAGTGTACCAAAGCTCCCACGGTGCAGTGAAAGGGCGCAGGGACTGTGGCGCGCCCTGTAGATGCCAAGTCGCCACCTGTGCAGGCAAACACTCTTGCGAGTGTTGAGGGCTCTTCTTCTTTGCATCCAGCTGAATCTTTTGCGCAGCTCCTTTTAAAGCAACCTTCGGCTAGCCTTGGAGACCTGCTGAAGCTTTTCGATTTGCTGCCGCATGAACCGGCCCCTGTTGCAGGCCGGGCAGAGGTTGGAGGTTTTTCTTTTGGCTCAGGCGCATGGGTGCACGGCAACCTTGTCGGCTTGCGCACAAATACTTACACTTTTCCTCTTAGCACGAGTGTTTTCACGCGTCATGTTGCGNGGCAACCTTGTCGGCTTGCGCACAAATACTTACACTTTTCCTCTTAGCACGAGTGTTTTCACGCGTCATGTTGCGCGTCACCTTCCGCAGCACACTTTTTCTTCTTTGGTGGTTCTTGATAATGTTTGCACTTTGGCCCACCGAGACTCTCATAACGAACCTTCCTCCAAGAATGCAGTCTTTGGGCTGTCTGAATTTACTGGAGGTGAAGTGTGGGTCCAACGAGCCGGCGGGTCCATCCCGTATGCCGCCGACGGCAAAACGCTTCTGGGAGATGCTTTGCCCACTCGGCCGGGCCCCGCTGTTTTTGCTGCAAGGGCTGAGCTGCACGCCACGTTGCCTTGGTCTGGTCGCCGAGTGGTGCTCGTGGCTTACACCACATCGCATTTGCAGAAGTTGTCTTTGGAGGCCAAGAGTTTTGCGGCAAAGTTGGGGTTTAAGCATTTTGAGCCCCAGGCACCTTTGGGAACTCAGCCTTTTGCCGTTGAAGTCTTCAGTGGCACAGCGGTGCTGTCACGTGCTCTTTTTGCTTCGGGCTTCACCACGCTTGCTGTTGACCATCAGCCTCGCTCCGCTTTAATGCCTACTGTGCGCCTTGATCTTTCGGTGGAAGCCCAGCAGAGTCTTCTTTTGGACCGCTTGAGAGCCAGCCCGCCAGCAGCGTTGCATATTGCCCCGCCATGTGGCACAGCCAGCCGCGCTCGTGAAAGGCCCATCCCGCGAGCTTCACAGGCCAAGGGCGTCCCTGAGCCCCGCCCCCTTCGCTCAAGTCTCCACCCCCTGGGGTTGCCAAGCCTTACGCCAGGTAGTCCGGCTCATGCCAAGGTCTCTCAGGCGAATAAATTGTACCGCTTCAGCTTCCGGCTCGTTTGCTGGGCTTTGGAGAACTCTGTGCCCTTCACGTTGGAGAACCCTGCCAACAGCCACTTTTGGGCAGTGTTCGCCAGCTTTGCTCGTGCCGATGCTCGCAGTTCTTGGCACAGATATGCCCATACGACTTTTCAGGTGACTTTTGACCATTGCATGTATGGCGGCGGCCGCCCCAAATCCACGCGTTTGCTTACCAATTGCCCGCCTATGGCTGACTTGACAGCTCGGTGTGACCGGAGCCACGAACATCAGCCCTGGGGTGCCTCCTTTGCTTCTGGAGGCTGGGTCTTTGCCACTCATCAGGAAGCCAGCTATCCTGTCGGACTTGCCGAGGCCCTTGCAGAGCGTTTCGAAACCCACGCCTTGAACCGACAGGTGATTTTTCCGCCTCGGCCCCTCGAGGTGCAGCAGGCCGCGTTGGCCGTTCAGGGCCTGCAGTCGCGCAAGTCCGCGGCTTTACTTTCCGAGTTCGCTTATGTCACGAGCGTGCCGCGCTCTCAGGTGGATCCCGCTTGCATGCGAGAGTTGACGGCCCCGATGATTGGGGTCAGAACGGGGGGCCTTCTGTCAGCTACCCCGGCGAATGCTTTGCCTTCTGGCCTGTCACCAGCTTTTGCCGCTGAAGTCGACCCTAAGTCCCCTCCAGGTGCCCCTAAATCAGTTCTGGGGAAGTCTTCTGGTGGTGTGTTGCAGCCTCAGGCAAGCCTTGATCAGCTATCGTCTTCCCTTGCACAGTCTGCCGGATGCCAGCCAGCAGCTTTTGCCTCTGAAGTCGACCCCAAGTCCTCGCTGAGCGCCCCTAGGCCCGGTGTAGATAAGTCTTCAGGTGCGGGTAAGTCTGCCGGTAGTGTGCTTCAGCCTCTTGCAGGCCTTGATCTGCAGAAACTGGGTTCCCGTGCTCAGTCTCCCAAGTGTCAGCCAGCAGCTTTTGCCACTGAAGTCGACCCCATGTCCTCGCACAATCCCCCTAGGCTCGGTGTGGGTAAACCCTCATGCGTACTTCAGTCTCCCGCAGACCTTGACCAGCAGGCGACACCTTCTGACATCGCGCAGCCTTTGGTAGGGGGGTCTGGCCAGGTTAGGGTTGGGGTCTATAGAACGCCGGAGGCCTGGGTGAATGAGGCTTTGCAGTTGCCACATCCTATGGACTCGTACAATCCACTTCAGGAGGCTACTCTGGAGGCGATCAAAACAAATCTCACTACGGAAGCTCGCTTGCTTGTCCTAAAGCAAAAGATAGCACTAACGAAGATGGAGATTCTGGCTAGGCAGTTGGAGCAAGACGAGGCAACCCTGCACCGTTCCAAGCCCAAGTGGATGCAAAAGATTCTTGAGGGGAAGCGAATTCTTCTACTGAAACACATGCTTGAACTGCACAAGTACGATGACATGGGCGTTGTGGACCTAGTCAGTGAGGGTACTCATCTTGTGGGTGCCGCTCCCAAGCCTGACTGTTTTGAAGCTCGGGTTAGGTTGGCAAAGCTCTCGGCAGTCGCTTTGAGAGATGCGGCACCAGACCTTAGAGCTGCCCTCCTCGCTAACCCGCGTAGCTCAACTAAGGACGAGGCCGACGCACTTAGGAAAGTCACAGAGGAGGAGCGTGAAGCTGGTTTCTTATCAGGCCCTTTCTCCTCGGAGGCGGAAGTGACGGCACACCTAGGAACAAACCAGTGGCTTGCGGTACGAAGGTTCCTTCTGCACCAGGGCGAAAAGTTGCGGCCGATCGACGACGGTCATGAAGCTCAGCTAAATGATGCTTTCGGTTCCTCCATTCGCTTGCGCCTTCAAGATAGCAATTACTTTGCTGCGATGGCCATGGCCGTTGCGAAATCGCAAAGAGAACTGGGGGTGTGCATTCCTTGGAAAGCAAAATGCCTTGACCTGTCGAAAGCATATAAGCAATTTTGCGTTAGTGAGCGGGATAGGTGTCTTTCGGTTATAGTCATTTTCAATGAAAAGGGAGCAGCCACATGGTATGTGGCGAACGCGGTGATGTTCGGAGCCGCCGCCAGCGTCTTCAGTTTCAACAGGATAAGTAGGTCGCTGCACTTCCTTTTCACAAAGGTGCTGAACGTAGTGTGCTCTTACTTCTATGATGACTACCCGATGCTAGCTCGTGCGGACACTGCGGCAGAGACTGACCGGGCTTGCGGAAGACTGCTTGATTTGCTTGGCATAAGGTTTGCTAGGACCGGGGCCGATTCAAAAGGGAAACCCTTCGAAGATGTCTTTGACGTTTTGGGGCTTAGTGTTTCGGTTGACCGGTTGCACTTAGGAAAACTTGTTCTTGCCAACAAGCCGGGACGCATTGAGAGGCTCATTGAGCTTTTCAGTCAGGCGCGAAAGGACGGNACGTTTTGGGGCTTAGTGTTTCGGTTGACCGGTTGCACTTAGGAAAACTTGTTCTTGCCAACAAGCCGGGACGCATTGAGAGGCTCATTGAGCTTTTCAGTCAGGCGCGAAAGGACGGCGCCATTACCAAGCATATGGGGCAAGTCCTAGTGGGCCTGCTGCGCTTTGCCGCGGGCTCCTGCGTTGGCATGTCCTTGCAGCATGTGTGTGCAGACTTAAACCGGATGATACATGCTGAAGCTTTTCCTTCTTCTGCTGAGTTTGCAAGGTTGTGTGACAGGGCCTTAAAATTTTTAGGCGAGGCCAGGCCCAGGGAGGTCAGTGTGACTGATTCCAAAGAGGTCATCCATGTTTTCACTGACGGATCTCTTGAAGGCGACTTTGCAGGCATTGGTGCGGTGATTCTGGACCCATCCACGGGGTATCAACAGGTGCTGCAAGGCCAGGTTCCAGATCAGCTTATGCGAGCTTGGCGCAGCGAGGCGGGTGATCATCTCATCTGCCAGATCGAACTTTTCGCAGTCTTCTGTGTGAAAACGCTCATTGCACAGAGGCTTGTGGGTCGCAGGGTTATCTATTGGATAGACAACGAGGCCGCNGAGGCGGGTGATCATCTCATCTGCCAGATCGAACTTTTCGCAGTCTTCTGTGTGAAAACGCTCATTGCACAGAGGCTTGTGGGTCGCAGGGTTATCTATTGGATAGACAACGAGGCCGCGCGCCTCGCTCTGGTGAAAGGGCAAAGCAAGTCATCGATCATGGACAAAATGATCCGTGAGCTCTGTCTTCTGGAGGACCGCATGTTTTCTTACGCGTGGTACACCCGAGTACCATCGAAGTCGAATATAGCGGATGCTCCTTCCAGGGGCNTGTGAAAACGCTCATTGCACAGAGGCTTGTGGGTCGCAGGGTTATCTATTGGATAGACAACGAGGCCGCACGCCTCGCTCTGGTGAAAGGGCAAAGCAAGTCATCGATCATGGACAAAAAAATCCGTGAGCTCTGTCTTCTGGAGGACCGCATGTTTTCTTACGCGTGGTACACCCGAGTACCATCGAAGTCGAATATAGCGGATGCTCCTTCCAGGGGCAAAGGTGATTGCGTGGCACAAGCTTTGGGCATGCAGAAGGCAGACATCTTTCCAAGCAGCATTCCGTGGACGCACTTGCTAAGGGGGTAACCGGGTGCTTAGCGGAATCTGTACCGCAAACTGTGGAAACTCAAGACCACCTTTGAATGCCACACAAGTGGTATTCGCACCTGAAACGTTCAACCCCCTTTTGCGTGCTGCNGGGGGTAACCGGGTGCTTAGCGGAATCTGTACCGCAAACTGTGGAAACTCAAGACCACCTTTGAATGCCACACAAGTGGTATTCGCACCTGAAACGTTCAACCCCCTTTTGCGTGCTGCGAAAAGGTAGTTGCCTCTGAGTGCTGTGCAAATATTCAGGAGCGATTTTTATACATGGCTCCAATATTTATTACTATATTCGAGGGCATCTTTTATATATGAGCCCTTACGAATATGTGATTTNAGGTAGTTGCCTCTGAGTGCTGTGCAAATATTCAGGAGCGATTTTTATACATGGCTCCAATATTTATTACTATATTCGAGGGCATCTTTTATATATGAGCCCTTACGAATATGTGATTTTTTTGTGTCACCCAAACAGGTTCTGGAGTTTTGTGGAAGGTACGTTTCCGCTTGCGGATAACTCTTTCCACATTAAACTACAAGGTTGATTATTTGAGGGAAATCTTTTGCCCTCAAAATGGCGACAACCGTGAACCGTGTTTTATAGTTTCCTTTTNTGAGCTTCTCCTGTGGGCTGACGCTTCCGCTTGTGGTTTGTCCAGTCAGTTTGAGCGAGAAAGCTGGACAGTCTGCCTGCGGTCATCCCAGAGTGAGATCAACTCTCTGTAGGCAGCTTAAAAAGGTCCATCACCTAGGAGAGCGGTTAGACCGCAGTAATTGCAAGGCTCTCCCTGCGTAGAGCAGATGATTTTCTCACCTAGCTGGGCCCAAANGGTACGTTTCCGCTTGCGGATAACTCTTTCCACATTAAACTACAAGGTTGATTATTTGAGGGAAATCTTTTGCCCTCAAAATGGCGACAACCGTGAACCGTGTTTTATAGTTTCCTTTTGGGACTTTGTGTCCCTCGCGATTGTATATACTTTAAGTCTTCGCGAAACCAAAGTTTTTTATGTTTTATGCATGCAATTTTCCTCACGACGTGTCAAACATGTTGAAGCTTAGTCCTGCCTTGTGGATCTGCCACATTACATCCTCAAGCAACCTCACGAGCGAGGAAAATTTNTATGTTTTATGCATGCAATTTTCCTCACGACGTGTCAAACATGTTGAAGCTTAGTCCTGCCTTGTGGATCTGCCACATTACATCCTCAAGCAACCTCACGAGCGAGGAAAATTTTTGTTCCCACCCTCCCACCCTGGGGGGGTAACCGGGTGCTTAGCGGAATCTGTACCGCAAACTGTGGAAACTCAAGACCACCTTTGAATGCCACACAAGTGGTATTCGCACCTGAAACGTTCAACCCCCTTTTGCGTGCTGC
>BGNK01008351.1:520-11922 GCA_003297005.1 Symbiodinium sp. clade A Y106 | reverse complement strand
AAGTCACTACATAGTATAAATAGTCTTTAACTTGTCAGGTATAGCACATGTAGTTCTAGCTGTACCAGCATTAGCATTGAGAGAACAGAGTATATTCACATTATTGTTGTTTTTCAGTAACATATGTCTGAGATTTATGCAAAGGTACAACATTGTTAAACATATACATCTTGTGTAGTTATGAAGACTCCCACAGCCTCATGTAACCTAGGTGCATGATATCCACTGNTTAAACATATACATCTTGTGTAGTTATGAAGACTCCCACAGCCTCATGTAACCTAGGTGCATGATATCCACTGTCATGCGACAGTTCAACCTGCATGCACATGTAGACACACATGCCCAGACACATCACACATACGTATGGGCAAGGATTTGCATGTGCATTTTAAAGAAGGCACAATGTTCTTATCACTTTACATTACCATCTTGATAGTATGTCTGCTTGGGATGTAAATGATAGAGNTGCATTTTAAAGAAGGCACAATGTTCTTATCACTTTACATTACCATCTTGATAGTATGTCTGCTTGGGATGTAAATGATAGAGATGAAGACTTGTGTGCATCTTTCTCTTCCGTCCTGAATCTGGATTTTTCCGTGATCTTGCTCCTTGTCCTTGCCCCTAAGCTCGAAGGCTTCATTTATTTCGACAATGACAATTTCTGAGACTCAGATGGCTGGGCTCTGGCGTCCCTGGACTGGGTGGGCGAATGGGGGCAAGGGGGGGAGGAGCCAAAATGTATAAAACACGAAAGAATAAGTGTTGTGTGTGTGTGTGTTTTCCTCCCCCCCGGCCGGGACCCAGACAGACCCTTTCGCTTCGGGGCCTACCCTCTCTAGTGCATTACGGCTTACCTGGAAAGCCTGGTGTGCGTTTATTTCCGGCACTTCAGAAAGTGCCGCTTTTGAGGCCTGAAAAGCGCCACTGGACTTAGTGCTCAAAGTTGCATATTTTAGGGTCGTCCAATATTGAGCCTCAGAATTGAGCTTAAATGGTCCCAAAGCCTTCACAAACCTGAAATATCCCTTCAAAACTCAGAAAGAAAGCCCTGTGTAAATCTTACTCCGAAGCTGACAACATCGAAAGCTGTTCCACTTCGTATCTTTCCCGCGCTGCTGCTGCTTCTGGCATCTTCTGGCCGCGAGGACCGATCAGGGCTCCACAGATAATCATCACCACAGGGTGGCAAGAGCCAATGCATACTTGCGAAGTGTCCGAACGTGGATTCTTTTTCCTGACACTGTCCTACTCATGCTGCACACTCGACCCACAAAGTCTTCGTCGATCTGTGTCCCAGTCGCTAGTGGGTTCAGTGATGGAATTCGGCGTCGACGATGTAGTTCCAAACGAAAGAGAATCTCGCCGATGAAATGCAGTTTCGGCTGCATCTTCCAGCGTGTCGTCTGCGACCTGTAAGCATGTAGAGCACATCGCTTGAAATCCTTGATCACCGCCATACCCGACGAGATGGCTACAGATCGTTCATTGTCCAGTAGCCACAAGCCAGCATGATATAAGGTCTTCATAAACAGATTGCAATTTCCGAGCATTCGGAACATCGTCTCAAAGTAACACTTGTGTTCGGGAGATATGGTTGGCAAAATTTCACGGAGCTTGTCTTCCAGGTACAGGCACAAGGTTGTTGTGTCGGCTCCTTTGAACCAGCACCTCGTTGGGCAGAGAGTTTTATGTGGACTTACCAAAACGAAAGTCCGATTACTGCACCCCAAGGCACGCTGAAGGGAAAGATGATGCGGTGTCCCAGCCCACAGTACCACGAGCTAAAGAAGTCAGGTGCAGCTGTAGTCCATGCTCACGGCAATACTTCTTGCAATCATCGAAAATTGCAGTCAATGCTTTGTCGAGCGACAGGTTGCCCAAGGCTTTGTACTCGTAAAGGGCAACCTTTAGGGATTTTAGGCGGGGTTGCAACAATTAGCTTAGGCGTGTGTTCAACTACAAAAGCCATTTGCTTTATGACATGCTGAAAGCTGAGATGCAATCGTGTTTGCAGCAACATCACCCCACAAACCTTTATGGGCACAGTGGAACAGGTCCAGCTCAAAGAATTGTGGTTTGTGCAGCTCCGATTGAGGAATCAAACGAACCAGGGAGGGCTCTCGAGTCCAAGGTGGCTTCAGGTCATGTCGCATAGATGACATATTGTCGAAAGAAACATTGTGCCACCAATGGCCCTCCTGGCCAGCATGGCAAAGATGACAAATCCCAGGTCCAGCGGTCTTCGTCGGGGTGTCCCTCTGGTAATTCCTTCGCAGCTCCCCTATCTTGACAAGGGCTGCAAGGTCACCCTTCAATCCGAGGCAAACCAAACGGATTTCGCGAGTCTGGCCGTTCGGGCACCGAATGGGAACTGGCTCCTCAAACAAAGAGCCCATCTCAGCAGCAAAATGTTCCATCAGTTTCAGCAATGGTTTGTTCTTCTTGAGCTTGCCGGAATAAGTGTGGGCTGTCATGACCGAAAATAAAAACCGTGTGATTAGGCTGTTGTTGATCATATTGAGGTCTTCACCTCGTGAACTTCCATGTCCCAGAACAGGCTGGTACTGAATCACCATCAAACCACGGCGCTTCTGTGATGTGCCCTCGTCTGCATAGGCGTAGACCGGTATACACCATTTAAGCCGACCTTTTCGGGCGTGTTTCGAGAATATTGGATGCTGTGGCTGGATCAAGCGCCACATCTCCCAGAAATCCTCGTAGTCAGCCTCTGAGTGCCCACAAAACAAAAGATTACTTTTTCCACGTTCTGATAAACGTGATAGGAAATCTCTGATCCGGAAGATAGGATGCTGCACCCCAGTTCCGACATCGACAAGGCTGATGGGTATGGCAGCAGACAGATTCATGCCTTCAAATACATCACCAAGACGACATTCGTGACCGGTCTCAGATAGGGTAGCAGCCTTTTGGATGATATGTGAACTTGGCAATGTCTCTGCCCCTGGCAAATCCTTGATCTCCTCCCAAACAGCTCCCATCAAGGAACAGGCATGCTTCTCCGAAACCTGAGGAACTGGATATGCCACAACATCACAGGAACTACATCATAATGCAAAAACAGAACAACGTTCACACGAAGCAAAACCTGGTGTTGCTCATTGTCAAACCAGAACACTCCCTTCACGACCGCTTGCGCCAGCGTCTTTGCCACAGGACCATTGGTACGGATGCGCTTGCGCTCTCCGCCTGCGAAGGACGGAATAGTTTGTGGGAGTTGTAAAGTGCAATCCGGATAGTGTTGTGTCAATCCGATGCGGTAGGACATTATTTTTCAGAGCCGGTGGTAGCGCCCCATGGTCTGAAGTCTGCAGCACTAAGCATCGTTGGTAGTACCAACTTTCTGCTCAGCCTAATTTGGAACATTGCACCAGAAAGATGCTCGAAAAGATCCATGCACACAAGCAGCACGGGCCCCGCCGAAATGCATATGATCGCGTCACAACAGTGTAACTGGTTTACAACTAGACTAGACTGGCTCCCTGACCATTGCTCCCCGCTGCCCGCAGCATGGGTCTAACTCACCCCTGAAACCGCGCAGGACAATCGCTATGATGTCATCGCGGGTGCACCACAGGAGGCTCGGTCACGGACCTCGACATAGGGTCCTGCGATGTCAGACTTGTGCAGAGAAGTTCAGGGTATAGGGTGGGGCGGGGTGGCTCCTGATCCATCACTTCTTGGGCTTCTTGGCCGTCGAGCCGTCTTTGCCACCCTTCCCGCTGCCCTTGCGCTTGTTGGCACCAGGAGCTGCCTTTGGGGCGGCGGGAGCAACCTTTGCGGCCGGAGCTGCAGGCTTGCTCGCAGCAGCTTTCAGGGTTGTCCTCAGCAGCAGTTGATAATGTCGGCTTTCGGGATTTTTCGGTTGAAGGCTAGTGGCTTCTTCAGCTTGACATCTTCCATGATGGCTCGGCTGCACCTCGGTTAGGATTTGGTGTGGAGCAAAAGAGATAAAGCACACACACACACACCTCAACACTCAATGGCAGGCAATACATTCAATCTGGACACGAAATTTCGACCTGCTGCATGCATTTCTTCAGCTGCAGTGCCTTCCTGATCGGACACAGGGAGCTTGTTCTTGAAGCATGTGTCGTGTTCGTGACAAACAATTGCATCAAGGGGCTTGGGGTCAAAATCTCCATGGCCATCGAAGTGAGATTTCAAATCGGCCAGCTCATCGTGCAACTTCATCAGGTTGGTTTTGTGGGTCTGCAGCTTCGTGCTTGACCTTAGCAAAAGGACGGGAAGCGATACGACCATTGCATCGTATGAGCCAACAGAATAGATTGGGAAACCCGTGGTATGTTGCAGCATAGACTCGTAGAGGCCTCATCTGAACCAATCTCCAGAAGCCTTTTCGATGTAGCATCCAGCCGACCCTGTGCCTTCAAGAGGTTGGCCATAACGGTCCGGACATTCTCGACGTCCTGCAGATGCAGAATGCAGGGCACCCAGCTATGGGCAAACCTTAAATATAGGGTCTGTAAACGAACTATGGATATGTCCTCCATAGCAGCTTCCTCAGCCGCCTTGTCGATCTTGGGACGGTGGGATCTGCTTGCTCCATCATCCTCGTCGTCATTGTCCTCATCCTCTTCGCCCGAATCTCCCTCGAGCTGCATCAGGTCGTCTTTGCTCATCAGGCCACCCACCGAGAACTCCGTTGCATCCTCTTCACCTGTCGCCGTCTCCCTGTACATCTCGCTGGCCTCCTGCTCGTACTTTCCTGAGATCTTGGTGTCCACCCAGTAAAGCTTCACAGTGGGCTCGTACTTGTCCCGCCTTGCAGATTAAAGATGGAGGTTACAAAGGTTTCTAGGGCACTTCAACTTGAGTTGAATCGCCGGCCTGATGTGCGTTTTGCAGCGCTTCGAGTGGCTGCAAAAAGCCACTGCACCGCGAATTCGCTCCCTTGGCTAGACTACACGCAACATCTATTTCATCGGTTGATCCAGAAAAAGTGACCTCTCTCTCTCTCTTTCTCTCTCGTTTCCCGCACTTTCCTAACTCTCTTTGCTGGTTGCTCTCCCTCTCTCTGTGCACTCCATTTATCTGTGGTTTGATTAGCAACGAAGTAAGACCCTGACGCACTCCAGCCAAGGACCTCCTTCATGTCCTTCTTAGAGTAGAACCCAGCCTCCACAGTCATGGTTCTCTTCCTGGACATTTGCAGCTGTAACTCGATCTTCTTCTTGAAGACTGCCTGCCCACATGTCATAGGGTAGATTTGGCGGTTTCTGTTCGGCAGTCTTTCGTGCGGGGTCCTTGTCACCGTTGGCAGCAATCAGCGTGCTAAGGAGGATCTTTCGGGGTTCGCCGGCTTTCTTCCACTGCTCATAAATTTCGACAGGAACATCAAGTTTTCCGCTTTTCGGTTTGGGCTGGCAGAGTCGGCCCAGCTGGGCAGACAAAGCATTGAGGCGCTTCGTCTCGGCATCAACAACCTGCCGTGCACGAGCTTGCTGCACACTCAGACAAGTTCCTAAACAGTGCTTGCAGATCTGCACAAACGGTCCTTCTTCGAGTTGTTCTGGAGAGCTTCTGTTGGCACACCCTGCAGCAGCAACAGCAGCAGCAAAGTGCAAAGCACGATGGGTTTGTGTTCTCCGGGTGGGGTTGTGTGTGTTCATACGACACCATGTGACTTGGAGATGGATATGGGTGCACGTGTGGATGTGTAGTGTAGTGACGTGATGCACACTATATACAGTACTTTGTTGCACTGTGTTGCACAGTGTAGAACGTGGATGAGGTGGGGATGATGTGATGCAGACAGCGACATGTTCTGGTGTGGTGCCATGGGATGCGATGGGACACGATGGGATGCAATGAGAGGCCTTATAATATGTCGGTGGATACGGGCGATTTCATAAGGTGTTGTTCGGGGGTAGTGCAAGGACCCTATATCCTTGTACGTAACCAAAGTATACCATTTGAAAATATCTAACCTGTGACCTTGTGCCCCCGAAAAACTTTGAGGCCCCAGGCGCTCCAAAACCTCTATTATATGTACACACACACATCCATACTCCTACAGAAAACATATACTAGCTATATATGTATATATGAAGGTATGTATCTGTACTTTTTGTGATATGTGTATATATATATATATGTACGTATATGTGCATGTATGTTGAATATACATTCATTCGTCTATAAGTAAATATGTATATATATGTATATATATGAGAAACGAATAAACAGACATGCTTTATGTTTGTATATGTATATATCTATTTATTAATTTATGATACTCAGACCCCACCCGATGGCTACGATTCGGAAGGCATCCAATGGCTCCTGCCTCACGACAAACATCCGCGAAATTCTTCGCGGCCTGGCTAAAGTTCTCGAGGTCCTGGCAAAGTTTAGAAGGGACGTGGTTTGTGACTTAATAATCTATAAAGCTGCTTTGTCTGGGTGGTTTGGGCTCCTTTAGCTCGGCTGGCTCATCCTGCTGGGGAGACCTGGTTGTTGAGGAATTGGGGCCATTGGAAGGTGCAGGTGAGGGCGTCGAAGACCTCTTTGGAGTCGGGGTGATAGGAGCGGAGGAGGGTGCCACAGCTGCTGGCTTGGCACTGGATGCCCGCAAAGCCTCCAATCTCTGCTTCGCCGCCTTCCCACAAAGCTCACATCGTGATCTTACACCATCTGACTATAGTCTTTTAAAAAAGACTAAACACTGTAAAGCCCTGCCGAAACCATCTGAATAACAAAAAAAGGAACCGGTCTACTTAGGGCAAGCTAGGTGCTCAAAAGGAGACCACGATTTTGGGATGCGTATACAACATATATTGAAGGGGCCAGTTCAGGGGTTTTACATGTTTGGGCTCGGTTTGGAAGATCCCCTGGTGCCCCTGTTGCTGGTGCCTCAAGCACATCTTGGCTCGTCATGTTCGAGTTCTGCTGCTGCTGCTCCGCTAGAAACGAACAACCGCGAAGAAGGGATTCGCACGACCACTGGCGGGACACCAGGCTTCCGAGAGGCCCAGCAGAAGCCATAAGAAAGGAGTCTCCTATAGGGCCTGGTTGGGCACTGCTACAAACACTTGCAACTTGAGTTGCTTTGACTTCCAAACGAACATTCACACACAAGCTGGAATCGTGGGCCCATACATGGTGTTACGGAACGATCAAGTAAGGATCCGACTACTTGAGACAGAGTTATACCATTGTAAACATATATTAGAAACACCCATGCAGTAGATAAGGCCACCCCACGAAGCCAACAGTCCGCATTTTCACTGACAGGCCGTTGTCCTTTGCCCCTTCAGCAGCTGACAAGGCACGGGATCTAGGTTGGCTTTATAGAGCCCCCGTGCAGGAAACAGCCAAAGCTGCTTCAAACCAAGACAGTGGTGATTCAGGCAGGCATAAAAGGCATGTGGAAAGTTGCGGGTTTTACCCATAGGAATCCGATGGTTTTTTATGCCTTTTTTACAGCTATTTACGCACTTTACGTGTAAACCTGTCACTGTTGCGTGTTTTCCGGTTTTGGGTAATTTTCTAACCAATGAAGTAAAACTACGCTTCAGGTTTGCGCAATTGGCTTTCGGGACATTTTGCGGTGTTTGTTTTACATACCTTAGGGAGGTTTTAGCGGGAATCTTTTCCGTACGGATTGGGTTTCGGGGCTTTATGAAGGACTTCCTTTGCTTACGGGTCGGGCTTTCAGGCACGATCTTCGGGGCTTGTTTCACACGTGTCCGTGAGTCTGGTGTTACCACATAGGATCGGGTCGAGGCTTGGACCTACGCTTCCATTCAAGAACAAAGCTGCCCAGTGTAAGCCAGCCTTCTCTGCACCACTCGGAACCCCCTACAGAACCCTACCTCTTCTTGTGGGCTTTCCTAGGCATTCTCTCAGCAGGAAGACGCTGACGCCAGTCATCCGGTAACAGCAACCCTACTCCTCCCCGCAAATAGACGAGGACTTCTAACATCTCAGCATCCTGCCACAGGTCAGCGAACAGGCTGCTGTCGGACATCACGACATCGGCGTTGATCTCCCGAGGAACCTGTGTCTGGGTCATCTGGGCTACATAGTTTACATTGGGTCGGGGAGCACCATATACTAAATAATTGGGGGTGGGATACTGTCGCCACCGTCACCTGTACCTAGAATTGATCGAAGGTATCCATATTGCCTCGATCTATAAAGCATTCCTCCTGCCTTGGCTGGCTTCTTGAGCACCCCGGTGTTTTTGGGCAGATCCGGCATAACTTTCGCGAACCTCTTGCCAAACTTCGAAGGATACTTCCTCAGTTAATTATGGACAAGTATCAGTTGACGTAGGACAAGCACACAACCCCACACAGAGACTACATAGTATCCATACATCCATACATGCATACAAGGGGCTGGCTTTTGGTCAAGTTCTTGTTTCCCTTGAAGCATCGTTTCCCGAAGCGATCCCGGTAGCGGTCCACTAGCTGCACACGACCATGAGGCTTTGCTTTAGCTTTCCTTCGAACGGTAGAAAACTGGCAGATGGAAGCCGAATTGCTCCAAACCGTGGTTGGCTTTGGAGAAGACGAGCCATAAGAACCCATGTAGAAGCCTTGTTTGTAAACCTTGGGAGCAGGATGTGAATCTACATATTACCTCGATCCATGGATAGTACTATAGATATATATGACACCCAGACAAAACCCTGCACCCCCAAAGATCCAAGATGCTGTAGCAACACGAAGGAGCTCCTGGAACCTGGGAAGCCTGAAAACAAGGCTCGTGCTGGGTTGTTCGAGCACCCACACCAGGCCACGACTCATGATGAGGTACATCGCCAAAAGTGTCCTGCGTGGCAAAGGGCCCTATTGTACGGAACCTGTAAATTCTATATCTAGATCGAAGGACTATATAGAGATTTGAGAGTTGCTTTTCGGTGTGTACAGGAAGAATCATGTTTTTGTTGGAGAACCCACACAATCCCCTGATGGACCCCTATGTAAACTATCATAAACAAACCACCAAGCAAAGCATACTCGAGAAAACACACAAGCCCACAAAAATACGGAGGTAGTGTAAAATCCTGACCCCCGGCACGATCCTGTTGGCAAGTAAATTGCCTCGCTGGACAGACGGGGCTGTCTCATCCCCTAACGGCAAAAAGTAATGCCGTTTGGTTGAGCCTCTGCTCACACTGACGAAGGACGAGCACACCAACCCGAACGTCACGACAGCTCCGGGCCGACACCTCAATATTGTCGAGAGGAGTAACCTTAGCTGGTATGTCGTTGGGGGGTTTGATTTGTGGGATGCTCTAGGATTGGATGCAAGTTCGTAATGCAAGTAAAGGGCGCATAGCCTGCTGGGGAAAGCAGATCCAGCGGATTGCCACATGTTACCGGACATCCTCGCTGTTGCCTTGAGGTCGCATAATCCTTCCAGTCCTGTATGTCCATAGAACATGCACTGTAGCCGGCATTGCGCACACATCGGCTGAGAGTAGCCGACCTGAGAAGACTTCGACCATGTCGTAGATCTGCCAGCAGCGGTGCAGCACATTCTTTGTAGATTCTAGATTACGAAGACTTGAAGATGCGGGCTATATTTGTAACATGAGGCAGGCCTTGTCAAACTGAAGGCCCTCAGTGTAGGCCAGGAGCACCACGGCGATCATCAGTACCTAAGACAATTACACTGCAAAAGTTAAAGCCTTCCAAGTACAAGAGCAAGCAGTGAACTGGTAAGGTAACAACAGGGAATGCAGTTGAGGCACACCGGGTGCATTCCATTTCCACAAATCATAGAGGGTTTGCTTCAAGTCCGACAAAGCCATCGGCATGGTAGCTGTACCACACCAAAGCACACTACAACACAAGCTCAGGGCCCCAAAGTCTGAGGCAACGAATGCACACAAATGCAATACAGCAGAACAAGTTACAGGGGCCGTGCTCCTATTGCAGACAAACATGCACACACAATCAGCCCACTCACAAGCTGTTGGGAGGCAGCACCTTCGGCTTCAAAGCCGGCACGGCGCCGGTTTGCGGCGCTCATCGCGCCACTGCTCGAGGCACCTGGCAATGCAAAGTCTATGCGTGAAATCAGACAACTTGGTTCTGCTCCGAAGCGATCAATGACGAAGTGTTGCACCATGTATCTCGATGTAAGCTCTTTTCCACACAGCACTTGGATCCGTTGGCACACTGGTCATCAAGCCACATGTGCACCCCTAGAGAGGAACTGCAGCAGCACTTTCAAACATGTAGTGACAGTAGTGTGCACAGGCGCTGAGCATGGATCAGACAGAACTACACAAGACGAATCACGTTGTGTATGCATGTGTATTAATTATATATCACACGACAGACAGCCCTGGCAACACTGGACCCCGGCAAGGTTTGTCCCTGCCCATACCCCAATAAAGGATTGCTCCGGAACTCACAGAGCTCCAGCTTTCAATCTGAACGGCCGGCGTCAGCAGGGGGATCATGAACCTGGGCCGGCAACAGGGCTTCGAGCCACCTATGAATCGAAACTTGAGGGGCTTCTGCTAAGTTTTCAGCATTCGAGATTTGGCAAGGAAACATGTTTTTCTTTGCGAGAAGAGTTTCTGAAAGGCTCGGGTTAAAACGACAACGACTCTCTGAATCATGACGAAGAGCCTGGCCAGGCCACCTGCCAAAATGACACCAAACCAAAAGTGCCTCAATCCTCGGATTTCTAGGCTTTCTTCTTCAGGTTCTTCTTCCGCTTGGCCGGAGGGGCCGCAGGGGCCTCGTCGTCATCGTTGTCTGCGGGCTCCCGGTTGACCTCGCTGGTCTCATCCAATTGGGAGATGGCCCACAAGTAGTCTTCGTCTGTGCTGGCATACTCAGCAGCCCGAATACCTCTGAACCCCTCCTTCTGGCACGATCTGCAGCCGTAGTACAAGAACCTGCAATTCTTGCATCCATAGTACTGTCCCTCGATCACCCTGAAGACCCACTTGGTGTCAGACAACCACAGCTGGCGCTGCCGTCGCTCCTTCAAGGGGATGCGGGCCTCAGGCTCCTCCTCCTTCTCGCTGCCTTCCACAGGCGCAGCGGGCTTGCGCTTGCCCTTCACATCAGCCTTGTCAGCAGAGGCCTTCGCCTTTGCTTTCGCCTTTGCCGTGGCCTTTGCTTTGGGCTTCGCCTTCGGCTTTGTGGAAGCCGGCTTCTCGCCTGCATCGGGATCCTTCGCGGCCTTGGCCTTCGCCTTTGCTTTCCCTTTTGCCTTCGGCTTTGCCGAGGGCTTCTCAGCAGCAGGCTCGGCAGTCTGCCATGACAACAGAGCTACGCAACTTTTCACCAACACACTTTGAGCCTTCAGTCGCACGCGGTTTGACTGTACTTCTGTACGAAGGAAAACAGGCTGTAGGGGTATTGTAAAAGCTTGTTACCCCC
>BGNK01008350.1:0-11923 GCA_003297005.1 Symbiodinium sp. clade A Y106 | reverse complement strand
CCCACGCACCGACTCTGACCTAGGTTCATTAAATCAGGTCACGAGAGTTGATATCACAAAACTATCGGTGTGTGCCTGCACAGCTACATGGGGTACAGCCGGGGTCGGTACCCTCCTGATCTTGCCCTGATCGCGTACCCCCAGTGGGCCCGAGGAGGAGGACGGCTCCGAACGGACACTGACGCTCGACTTGGCCCGCTGCAGGATCTGCTTCCTGGCTCATGTGAACTGCTCCAGACTCACACAAACAGTCTCACACACAAGCACGCACGGATCATGTGCAGGCTTGGGGCGGCTTGGGGCTGGAAGCTGTACCAGGGTGGGCAGCACCACCATCTTCATCATGGCCGTCGTCCGGATAGCCCGAAGTCGGGATACCTTCGTCCTCCGTCTCTGCCTCCTGCTCATTCTCACCACACCACTCCTCGTCAAGTGCTTCACTTCCATCATCAGCATCATCGTTCATTCCGTCTCCTTCATCATCATCGTCCTCCTCTAAAACGGCATCATCGTCCTGATCGTTTTCCTCCTCCGGTTCCTCCACCGCTTCTTCGCACTCTTCGGCCTCGGCCTCGGGCTCCATGGCACCTGCGGGCAGGGGATGGGGGACAGAGAGGGTGGTGTGGGTGGGGGGAGAGGGAGAGAAGGAAAGAGGTAGAGTAGAAAGAGAGAGATAGAGAGAGAGTGTGTGTGTGGGTGGGTGTGTGCAAGAGAGAGAGAGAGAGAGAGAGAGCGAGCGAGAGCGAGAGCGAGAGCGAGAGCGAGAGCGAGAGCGAGACGGAGAGAGGGGATCGAGGGAGGAGAGGTACCTATAGCCGCACACACACACACACACAATTGAAAGCATCATGTACTCATGGGCTATTCTGCTGCTGCTGCTGCTCTGTTGCTGCTTAGTTCTGGAACATTTCATATATACGTTGTTGCTGCCTCTCTCCTTATTTTCACTCTGCTTCTTTCTCTCACCTCGCCTTTGCCACCTGACTTTGCGGATCCTTTGTTCTTCAGCGTGCTTTTGCCTTTGTTTCCCTTTGCCGCCTGATCCTTTCCTCCAGCCTTGCCCTTCGCGATCTTGCCCTTGCCGGGGTGGGCCTGATCATCTGCTCCAGCCTTGCCCTTCGCGATCTTGCCGGTTCCTTTGCCAGGGTGGGCCTGATCCCCTGCTCCAGCCTCGCCCTTCGCGATCTTGCCGGTTCCTTTGCCAGGGTGGGCCTGATCATCTGCTCCAGTCTTGCCCTTCGCGATCTTGCCGGTTCCTTTGCCAGGGTAGGCCTGATCATCTGCTCCAGTCTTGCCCTTCGCGATCTTGCCGGTTCCTTTGACAGGGTGGGCCTGATCATCTGATGCAGCCTTGCCCTTCGCGATCTTGCCTTTGCCAGGGTTTGCCTGATCCCCTGCTTTAGCCTTGCCCTTCGCGATCTTGCCGTTGCCTTTGCCAGGGTTTGTCTGATCATCTGCTCCAGCCTTGCCCTTATTCGCGGTCTTGCCTTTGCCAGGGTTTGCCTGATCATCTGTCCCAGCCTTGCCCTTCGCGAGGTTGCCCTTGCCGGGGTCCTGGTGGGCCTGATCATCTGCTCCAGCCCTGCCCTTCGCGATCTTGCCCTTGCCGGGGTGGGCCTGATCATCTGCTCCAGCCTTGCCCTTCGCGGTCTTGCCTTTGCCAGGGTTTGCCTGGACTGCTCCAGCCTTGCCCTTCGCGAGGTTGCCCTTGCCGGGGTTTGCCTGATCATCTGCTCCAGCCTTGCCCTTCTTCGGGTTGCCCTTGCCGGGGTCCTGGTGGGCCTGATCATCTGCTCCAGCTTTGCCCTTCGCGATCTTGCCCTTGCGGGGGTGGGCCTGATCATCTGCTCCAGCCTTGCCCTTCGCGGTCTTGCCTTTGCCAGGGTGGGCCTGATCATCTGTAGCCTTGCCCTTCGCGATCTTGCCTTTGCCAGGGTGGGCCTGATCATCTGCTCCAGCCTTGCCCTTGGCGGTCTTGCCCTTGCCGGGGTGGGCCTGATCATCTGTAGCCTTGCCCTTCGCGAGCTCGCCTTTGCCTGCAGCAGGTAGAGTCTTGCCCCATCCTTTGGATCCACCCACGGCACCACCACCAGCTACCGAAGAAGCCTCGGTGGCCGTTGTACTGCCCAAGGACTCGTGGGCGCGTAGACTCGGAAAAAAACTTAGCCATGCTCTGCGGGTTCAAATTCCGCAGATCCACCTTCGGAGCCATGGCTCCGCGGGGCCCCGCCTAGTGCTAGCCGGGGTCGCTTCGCAGTCGGGCTCGGGAGGCAAACCCAAAAGCACGAAAAGGCACGCTTTGAGGCCCCATATAAGGCCGTTGACACGCAAAGGCACGCAAAAGCACGCCCCGAAACTTTCATGGCATGCCCGCATTTGCCGTTCCCCATTTCTGTGATTGGTCCATGCACATGTGCGCACACACACACACACATGCACACACACATGACACATGCACACAGCTGTCTTTCAAACTCTCCCTCTCCCCTCCCCCTCTCCCTCTCCCCCTCTCCCCCCCCCTTTCCCCCTCTCCCCCNGCGGGGTGGGTGTTGACTCCTGAAGAACGAAGCCGGATCCAGGACTGAATGTGCAATTGTGTTGTCCTGCTGCCAATGTGCAAGGAAACCCAAATCTTGTATGCAGGCCATGAGGCACCCAAACCAAATGGATGAAGGGGAACGTCGTCGGCAGCGTGAGGCCATGAAGAGGCGCATGGCACATCCTCAAGGAGAGAAGCAGTTCAACAATGTGCTCCCCAACCCTAAACCCTAAACCCTAAACCTCCTTATAAACTGCACTAGAGACATATACCTACGCTATGCAGGACTGCCTGCCGGCTTGCTCGAGAAGTGGGAAGCAACCACATCTACGACGGGGAAGCTTCTCGAAATATTCTATGTAGTATTAAATAACCTCTTCATATCACACATGGACATTCAATCGATTCTAAATCTGACCCCTACAGCATCCGAAGGTTCGAATTCTTGAAAGCTGATATACTTGACGAGAACATGACTAGCATGAACATCGAGGCGGAGTACAAAGAGTGCTCGGGCAGCATTTATATTTGCTTTGGTCCACATCTACTGGTTATTATTCGCACGGTCGGTTTCACTTTTTCAACACTATCTTAGGTACTCGGAGAAGCGAAGCGAAGGTCACTACATCGAACTCCCTCTCCACGAACTAGAAACCAAATACGGGGCGACAGAAGAAGGCCGACGATTTCTCCGTGATGACATCTTAGCGAAACAGACAGGACGCGACCATCCGCAAGCAAAAGGCAATGCTTCGTGGCGCCTGTATAAGATCTACGAGCACGGAAAAGAGATCAGCAGCTGAGATTAATTAGAACCACGAGAAAGAGAAGGAGAGAAGGAGGCAGAGAGAGAGAGAGAGAGAGAGGGAGAGAGAGAGAGAGAGAAAACATAAGAGACACGACGTCCAAGGTGCCAACGTGACCAAGGTGGGCACAAGGACGAGAGTCAAGAAGAACATCGGCAAAACGGATGTGGCAACGAGAAAAAAGCTCGCAGAGGTCGTGACCTCCCAAGGTGCCGACCATGTGAAGGGCACGGATGAGAGCAAGAAGGCGAAGCCGAACAAGGAACCCAAGGACAGCACTGCTGCGACACTTCATTGTGGAACTCCGCACGCATATATGGGAGCCATATAATGCTCGTGCAATATCGTCTGGCTTCGCAGGTTCTCACGGAGAAGAAGCGAGACTTCGACAAGGCGATGGCGCAGACCCTTAGATTGCACGTGCTCCCTTGTGCCGCAAAGTTGCTTTCTGGAATGCATGCAATCGAGGATCCTTGCCTTGGCTGGGAAGGCCCGAACGGTGGCTCTGAGCTTGAAGCGATCGGGTATGGAACGCCAAGAGGCCGGGATCTTAAGCTAACCGGCTCCTTAGGACAACCTTAAGTGTATAATGTTTCGTACTTACAGATCACAGCCAGAAAAGTTTTGCACAGGGAATGTAGTTGTGTAGCACTTTAACTCGTGAAGTTCACACACATACTTCTCAATCTGTACATACGTATACCATGATCATATACCAGCAAAACCCCACACTAACTTCAGACTCTAGACCAATTAACCCCACAAGCCCGAACATCAGTGGAAGACACACGATATCGGTCGGGTTGGTAAATGGGAAGTTCAACGGACGGCTTCTTTGTTTGTGGGCTGCTGCAGGCCAACATCAAGCACATGCACGAGGTGCATGAGCAAACGATGGCGATTCATCGCGAGCACCTCGCCCCAAACAGTTTCAGACATGTGCTGCATGGGATGCATGCAACCTATGTACTCCAGGTGGTTTAATCTATTTTGTGTATGTCAGTGTATGTGCTTCATGCAGGATCAACGAATACTGTTTTAATGGCTACGACGATGAGTCTGTCTACGGCAAATTGGACGAGAAAAAAATCCGAAATCAAGGCTGGACCCCCAAAGCTCGATACTATACACAGGAAAAATTCTAATCCTCTTTAAGCTAGAACATCGAATGCAGAATACGGCTCTTTCGCCCAATCCCATGGAAGATGTCTTTCTGCACCAGCCAGCACGCAGGCCGCCAACAAGGCCATCTTGAGCGCGGAGGATGTTGTCGCGGGCCACTATCGGCGCTTCTTCGAAGCACATATATTGTTTGTAGACAAAGTCGAGTCTCGTGTGCTAAGTTTCTTAATTCACGGGTACCAAGGCGGCCCTCGGGAATTAAGGGTATCCGGTTGTCCCAAGTTTGTTGTTCTCGTCGCTTGGTGGCAGACAGCAACTCACGTGGCGACGGTTTTAAACATGATGTGTTGTTTTGCTTGCGATCCACTGCAAAGCCTTCTGGGCAGCCGGGCAGCCGGTGTGCTTCTGGGAGCATCTCTCTGAGTGTGTGTATATGTGTGCNGTTTTAAACATGATGTGTTGTTTTGCTTGCGATCCACTGCAAAGCCTTCTGGGCAGCCGGGCAGCCGGTGTGCTTCTGGGAGCATCTCTCTGAGTGTGTGTATATGTGTGCGTGTTTGTTTGTGTGTGTATGGGAAATACGGTCCATGGAGTTTGACGTGGCGACAGGCAATTTCTGTCTAGGACAAAACACAAAGCATACGTTTTTGCCCTTGCCGCCAGCAGCCAAATGGGAGGGGACCATGGGACATGTCATGTGACATTACATGCCGTAACTGTAACATTGGAAATCCACAAGAGTTGTCAGGGTTGCAAGCTTAGAGACTTTCAGCNTGCCGCCAGCAGCCAAATGGGAGGGGACCATGGGACATGTCATGTGACATTACATGCCGTAACTGTAACATTGGAAATCCACAAGAGTTGTCAGGGTTGCAAGCTTAGAGACTTTCAGCCGTGGCCGTGTCGTAGTGGCATAGCGGCTGTAGTGACGCCGGCTTGAAGTCTTGAACTTATATGTTCAATGTTAGCCTGTTGGCCTGTTGGTGAGCATGGAAAAGCATGTGCGGCAGTGTGCTGGCTGCGTCTTCATGAATGGGACCCCAGATGAGGCCACCTTAACGGCATGGATTTGGCGGGGATTGCTTGGGGCTGGCGGTTGGCGGCCGGCGTGGCGGTTGCAGCTGGAGGTTAAGACTCTTGGTGTTTTTGTTTTGGTTTTCGGGGTGGAGGTTCTGGTTGGTTTGAATTTGAACGGTGACTGGCAGTCACTGGGCATGGCAACAGATTCTCACTGCTGAGCGCTATCTTTGACCTTTCGGTGCCAGTGCCGCCTCTCGGGCCGAAATCTATTGCAACATGCTGGAAATATGTCGGCCGTATCGCACACCAGCTCAGAAACTCCATCATTCATGCAGTCAAAGCCGTGAAAGCCTAAGCCAGCGAGCAGCCGACTTGTTTCCCGTCGTCTCAAATGCCAGGGCCCGGGCCTTGGCATTAGGGCCCGTGAATTTCGAGACGGGATTCGGCTTCGGAGTTGCGAAGGTTGGACTGCGATTGAACTGTCACTGCTGGGCGGTCTAGGGAACCCTAAACTAAACCCTAAAACCCAAGCGTGAGTGCTGAAACCTTAAACCCTAAACCCTAAACCCTATATAAACCCTCCTCTCAGGTCCCACGTCTTTCGATGGCTCGACTGGCTCGACTGCTTCCCTATCCTCGCGTTGAGAGGTGCCGGGGTTCGGCGGTTCTGCTTGTAGTTGGAAGTGGCCGTGTGCCGCATGCATTAGAGTAGCTTCTGGTTTGTTTTGAATGGGGCTTGTGTCCTTCCTGCAGTGCCCATGAGAACCCCAATTTCGGATCTCAGGATCTCTTTGGCGTGTTTGGGTTTTGAAGTGTGCCAGGACGCATCGATGACGGCTCGGAACGGTTTCCAACTATTCAGGGACACTGTTGCATATAGTTCTCAAGAATATCTTGAATTCATTGAGTCCGTCTGACAGGTCTGCAGCCGTGGAAGATCGATCTTTTGTGTATGATTGTGCGTGCTGTGCTCTACAGTCCGTCTAGTCCAGGCTCACTTAAGTTCCAAGCAGTTCTCTATGTAATGAAGCAGTGGCGCTGACGTCGTGTCAAAACACTTTCGCTTTGCAGCAAATTACCCAATCCTGACAGCCATGTCCGTGACCGCTGCAGAGAAGAGGATGCTGGCCTCGCTGCTCGTGAAAGTCGCTCGCCGGAAGCGAAAAGATGAGATCCGCGAGGAGATCTCGTTTGACAGCGAGGACGAGGCGGACGATCTCAAGTTCAGCCAGGGGATCGTGGGCGATGCGGTGATGGGCCTCACTTTGCAGAACTTTCGCGATGCATACCCTGGCGGCGGCGGCTCAGGCAGGAAGGCTGCCTCGCGGCTGTTGCGGCAGATCCAGAGCCAGAGCCAAGCAGCAGGCGGCGGCGGCGGTGAGGCAAGCCAGGCAAGTGAGCCCAAGAAGGAGAAGAATGAGAAGAAAAAAAAGGTTAAGAAGGACAAGAAGGACAAGACGGATAAGAAGACGATGTGACCTTGACCTTCATCTACCTTTGGCTATGATCAAAAGCGTAGTATCTGCTCTGGGCCGACCTTCAACGGCCCTTTGGGCTATGATCAAGTGCAGTATCTTCTCTGGGCCGACCTTCAACGGCCTTTTGGGCTGTGATCAAGTGCAGTATCTGCTCTGGGCCGACCTTCAACGGCCTTTTGGGCTATGATCAAGTGCAGTATCTGCTCTGGGCTCTGGGCCGACCTTCAACGGCCTTTTGGGCTATGATCAAGTGCAGCATCCGTTTTGTGACTGTCCGAGGGGTGTGTTTCAAAAGTGTGTCGCGTGCGTTGCCCGATCCCCTAAGCCCCGGGTTCCTTATCCCCTATAGGCGTTGAGAGTTGAGGGCACCTTAACCCCCTTCGGCCCCGCAGTAGGTTGTTCCCCGTCTGCCCAGCGAGTGTCTTGCAAGTGAGTGCGCATCTGTGCGAGTCCCTGTAGAATCCCGAAGCTCTCGCCCTGCCGCCCTAAACCCCGTAGGTTCATCCCTGGTAGTTGGTGACCCCCCGAAACCCGAAACCAGTGAGTGCGTTTGTTGTGCATTGTGTCCGGATTGCCGATTGTGTTTGCTTTGCAGGTGCTGTGGCGGCGGACTGGGCGTGGGCGGACTGTGAAGTCTGTGAAGTGGAGGCCGGTTTTGCGACTTGTTTTGGAATAAGTAGGCTTGACATTTGGTCCTTGGGTGCGTTCTCTTCCTTCGATTGAACTGTCACAGGTGGGGACCCGAAACCCTAAAACCCAAGCGTGAGTGCTGACCTTAAACCCTAAACCCTATGTAAACCCTCCTCAGGTCTTTCGATGGCCCGACTGCTTCCCTATCCTCGCGTTGAGAGGTGCCGGGCCAGTGCCGGGGTTTTGAATGGGATCTGTGTCCTTCCTGCAGTGCCCATCAGAACCCTAATTTCGGATCTCAGGATCTCTTTGGCGTGTTTGGGTTTTGAAGTGTGCCAGGACGCATCGAAACACTTCTGACGGCTCGGAACGGTNTGTGTCCTTCCTGCAGTGCCCATCAGAACCCTAATTTCGGATCTCAGGATCTCTTTGGCGTGTTTGGGTTTTGAAGTGTGCCAGGACGCATCGAAACACTTCTGACGGCTCGGAACGGTTTCCAATTATTCAGGGACAGGACACTGCTGCATATAGTTCCCAAGAATGCATCGATAGTTCCTGAGATTTTTGCAATAGTTCCAATTCCACAGCACCTGTGAGCAGTCACACTGGAAGATCGATCTTTCGTGCTGTGGATTCCGATGCTCATGGCTCCAACGAGTCTTGTGTTTAACCTGGGTTCGAGATGTCGAGATTCTTCACTTTTCATTCCAGGAATTNCAGTCACACTGGAAGATCGATCTTTCGTGCTGTGGATTCCGATGCTCATGGCTCCAACGAGTCTTGTGTTTAACCTGGGTTCGAGATGTCGAGATTCTTCACTTTTCATTCCAGGAATTATCAGGAATTCCAGGCTGCCTGGCCTGGGGGCCTGGGGGTGGCAACTTGTTTGCTAAGTAACGCTTATGGGTTATAGTGAGCCCCATAAAGTTGGAAACCGGATTAAGGCCAAATAGTGCTGGGATTCCCTATACATTACTATAACTCTTAAGGATTGAGGCTATTGGGTTTCCAACTTTTGGGCTTCTGCTGTATAAGGTTTAGCCGTGGCATCCATTTGTTTCGGCCCATGGCTGCTGCACCGGCGCCGCCAGCTGTGGCTGAGATGCGCAAGTACGTGGGCGAGCTGCTGTTGCAGAGGGGACGTCTTGGCCCAGTTGGTGATTACAAGGTGGGGGAGCCGGGAGCCACTTTAACTTTGCCTAAGTTGCCTAAACAAGCTAGGCCGTTGGGCTTGAGTTTGGCTGGCTTGAACTTCGGATGTAAATCTAGTTCAGGCCCAGGTGCTGCTTCAGATGGCTCAGTACGGCGATGCGGTGATGCGGCGGGTGATCAATGATGTTCATGCCTTTTCTGGAGCCACGGACAAGGCGTTCATCAGCAGCATGATCGGCAGGGCACAGCGCCAGCGTGGTGACAATGGCCCTCCTTCTAGGAGGCCCAGGGTTCAGACGGTGTGATATGTTTTGATTCTGATTCGGTTTAATACTTGAATCTTGGTTGCTAACCTTGCCTTGCGGATTGCAGGGACTTGGAGACCATCAGCGATGGAGAGTTGGAGTCGGATGCTCCCGGTTGCTTCGTGATCAACGGCCTTTTGGGCTATGATCAAGTGCAGTATCTGCTCTGGGCCGACCTTCAACGGCTTTTTGGGCTATGATCAAGTGCAGTATCTGCTCTGGACTCTGGGCTCTGGGCCGACCTTCAACGGCCTTTTGGGCTATGATTAAGTGCAGTATCTGCTCTGGGCCGACCTTTAACGGCTTTTTGGGCCATGATCAAGTGCAGTATCTGCTCTGGGCTCTGGGCCGACCTTCATCGGCCTTTTGGGCTATGATCAAGTGCAGCATCTGTTTTTCTGACTCTGCGAGGGGTGTGTTTCAAAAGTGTGCCCCTAAGCCCCGGGTTCCTTATCCCCTAGGCGTTGAGAGTTGAGGGCACCTTAACCCCCTTCGGCCCCGCAGTAGGTTGTTACCCGTCTGCCCAGCGAGTGTCTTGCAAGTGAGTGCGCATCTGTGCGAGTCCCCGTAGAATCCCGAAGCTCTCGCCCTGCCGCCCTAAACCCCGTAGGGTAGGTTCATCCCCGGTAGTTGGTGACCGAAACCCGAAACCAGTGAGTGCGTTTTTTGTGCATTGTGTCCGGATTGCCGATTGCGTTTGCTTTGCAGGTGCTGTGGCGGTGGACGACTGTGAAGTGGAGGCCGGTTTTGCGACTTGTTTTGGAATAAGTAGGCTTGACATTTGGTCCTTGGGTGCGTTCTCTTCCTTCGATTGAACTGTCACAGGTGGGGACCCTAAACCCTAAAACCCAAGCGTGAGTGCTGAAACCTTAAACCCTAAACCCTATATGTAAACCCTCCTCAGGTCTTTCGATGGCTCGACTGCTTCGTTATCCTCGCGTTGACAGGTGCCGGGGTTTTGAATGGGATCTGTGTCCTTCCTGCAGTGCTAGTTTTGCTCTTGTGGACTTGCGGCGCTTGGGGCCATCAAAGTGAACGACCGGTTGACTTTGAATGCAGACGTGTGGCCCCAGGAACGTACACATAACCGCATCCGATCGCATCCGGTCTCCAAGGTTTGTCGCATCTGGTCGATAGAGTCCGATAGAGCAAAGTAGGTAAGGGAAGTCAGCCAAGCGTGAGCGAGCCATTACAGCAGAGCTTGGAACAGGGAGTTCTGGCGACGGCGGCTTTTGGCTGTCCTGAAGACGATGCACGATGATGGCATGCTGTAGAGCGCAGGATGGCCGGCTGTAGAGCAGAGCACACAGCACATCACAGCAGCATCACATCCCACAAACACAGCACATCACAGCAAGACACAGCACATCACAGCAGCATCACATCACACAAACACAGCACATCACAGCAGATGCACCATGTCTGAGGAGCAGCAACAACACGAGGGGTGAGGTCCCTGTGTCACAGGCATTCACAGGCTGTGCTCTGGGCTCTGGGTTAGTGCATATCCTAGGCATCGGCCGGGTATAATCGGGTATAGCAGATTGGGGTGATAGAGCACAGCCTCGGTCAACTCGTTCGTGTATCAGTCGTCAGTCGTCTTGAGAAAAGGAGAGCCATCCTGCATTGCGCATTGCTTTGGAAGTCCTTGACTGCCTGCCTTGCCGATCGTTGCTTGTGTGTGAACCCTACCTGCCGCCCTAAACCCCGTAGGTTCATCCCCGGTAGTTGGTGACCCCCCGAAACCGGAAACCGGTGAGTGCGTTCTAAGCTTTTAAGGCATCCGAACCTTTGTTCATCCCCGGTAGTTGGACCCCCCGAACCCAGTGAGTGCGTCGTTTGTGCATCGTGCGTGCGAGCCCGGGTTGCCGATTGTCTTTGCTTTGCANAAGGCATCCGAACCTTTGTTCATCCCCGGTAGTTGGACCCCCCGAACCCAGTGAGTGCGTCGTTTGTGCATCGTGCGTGCGAGCCCGGGTTGCCGATTGTCTTTGCTTTGCAGGTGCTGTGCGGGACGGGTCGGCGGGGCGGGCGGCCAGGTCCTCTGAGGCTTCAGGGCTTTTTTTCAGAGTTTGGAAGGCTTGGGGGCTCCGAGGCAGCGAGGTAGTGTCCGTCAGCGCGCAGGCAGGGTTCTCTGTGGGGTTGCGGGGTCGTGTTCAGGGTCGCCCTAACCTTCTCAGGTTACCCTAGGCTGCATGCATCAGCATTTGCGGGAACCCCGGGCCCTCTTCGCTTCCCAAGTCTGCCAAGTCATCCTCATCGACACGTCGCTGAACTCGTGGTGCCATGGGCCTGACGCCGAGAGTGTGTGCCGGTTCCCACAGCGGTCTTGATTTTAAGTATCGTTGGGCCTGGGAGCGAGTGTTGGTTGGACAATTGTGTGTGAAAGTGTCTTGTAATCGAGGACAGGCCAGCGACGTGAGAGGCGGTAGTAGAAACCCATAAACCCAAAACCCTAAACCGCTTAAACCTAAACCCTAATACCTTAAACCCATAGCCCCGAGGCCCCGAGTGCCCGGTATAGGTGTTTCGGGTTTCAGGGGTTAGGATTTAATTAGGGTTTCATGTAGAAGGGGAAGGCTCACCATCGTCTTTTGCACATTCCCAAAATTGCCGCTTGGGGCTGTCTTATTGGCAGCTTCTTATGCTGGCCATCCATCCGACATGTTGTGATCATTCATGATTCATGAACAGCAGCTGCAGTCACGCGGCACGGCCGAGGGGCAAAGGAGTGACTGGTTATAGAGTTATAGAGTTACAGTTACAGATGGGAATCCATATTTTCCAACCATGTTCTTACCTCAAGGCCGTGAAAGTCTGCCTCGGTGTGTGCTGTCGCATAATTACATGGACTCGTGGACCGCAGATGGA
>BGNK01008349.1:0-11923 GCA_003297005.1 Symbiodinium sp. clade A Y106 | reverse complement strand
CAGCCCTTTAAGAAATACGGGCGCCAATTGCCCCCGACCTCGGAAAAGTTGGTCGTTCCAGAATAACCAGGTTTTAGCCCGCACAACCAATAATAATAGGGTTATAACGGCCACAGGTAGATATATAATATAGATAGGGTTTAGGGTTGGGGGCTAGGGTTCAGGGTTCACGGTTTCTGGTAGTCTGGCTTAATGACGACCCTGGGTTGGGACTCGGGTTTGGGTTCGGGGTTTCTGGTAGTTTTGCTTGGTTCCCCAGTGATGCCCTTTTGCCCTTTTTCTTTTTGGGTTCCCGCAGTAAAACCAAACAACGGGAACAAGGGTACTACTGCGGTATTAAGAGGCTGCTCTGGAACCGTGACTAAACCCTAAACCCCTAAACCCTAAACCCTAGCGGTATTAAGAGGCTGCTCTGGAACCTAGTTTGCGCTAGTGACGACTCCGAAGCTCCTCAGAGCTGTGCCCACGAAACACGCGTATTCCCCCCTCAGCAGAACTATGCATCGATTTGTGATAATTTTCAATTTCCCCTGTTGTTCAACTGGGAGCCCAAATCTCGAATTTTTTTGGGGACTGTTGAAATCGATACTTGGAGAATGAAGCGCTGTTGGGTTGGGGCTTAGGGTGTGGGATTTCGGGTTTAGGTTTGGTCCCTGAGACCACACAACCGTTTAAATTGCAACTGAGCTGCTTAGCCAGTCAAAGGAAAGGAGTCAACAACTCTATCAGGCAGCTCTCGTTGAAATCCCAACCAGATGCATGGCGAAGGTGTCTATGTCACATATTATGATGTATTTCTGAGTGGACGGAAAGTGACGTCCCGCTAGGAGGCTCTGCATGACACCGTTTGGCGACAAAAGGTGCTGAGCGGACATGAGACCCGAAACCCTCAAAGCCTTACTGAAGCAGTGTTTGCCGGCTTGAAATCCAAGATATGCAATCATCCTAATGCCGGCGATCTCTTTACGCCGGAACTTGCCTGAACACGAAAGCGCCTGAGGGAAGAATCCAAAGCCCAAGGCTTACACAGCTGTGGACTCTAGACCCTAGACCCCCAAATACCGTGTTTTGGGGTCCTTGGAATAAGGATCCTACTATTTAGGCTACTATATTAGGGTCCCCTATTTTCGGAAACTCCCAAATGGCTAAACTCCCAACCCTGACCAAAACTGTGAAGCATCATGCGGTAGAAGTACCTAATGTTTCGTATTCAACTATCATCTTGGCCTAAGGGTCCGTGTACCTATATATCTAGAATATACTAAGGAATTAAGATAGTCCTCATATGAATACTGTATGATTACATGGACCCTGAGGGTCTTAGGCTTACAGTAAACCCCATAAAGTTGGAAACCGGATTAAGGCCAAATAGTGCTGGGATCCCTTATACATTACTCTTAAGGATTGAGGCTATGGGGTTTCCAACTTTTTGGCGTCTACTGTATACGTATAGAGGGACTTGCAAGTCTCCTGAGCCCCCACTCGAAGGATCTCGAACAACTAATATTTAGCGGCCTTCCTAGAGACTTTAAAGGGGATCTATAAGGGTTACTATAAGGCATCTATAAGGGTACTATAGTATAGGGGCCTTAATAATTAGAATAGGGTTTTGGGGCCCAGTACACTATAATTATAATAAGGAACCCCCAAAATAGTGTTGGTAATAATTTAGGCCCCTATATTAGGTTCCCTTTTAGGATACTCACACCATCCGTCACAGTAGCTCTTAAGTTTTTAAACCTACTTTCGATCCTCAGTGCTCACGGAACCAGCCTAAAACCCAAATAGAACCCAAACGATCCTAAACACTAAAACCCTGGGGCCTTCAGCCTAAACCCAAAAGCCCTCCTCCTAAACCCTAAACCCTAAATCCTAAGACCCTAGAACCCCAAAGCCTGAAGCCCCAAACCGCCGCAAGGCCTGGAAAGCTGGCGGCGACAGGCCAAGAATTGGCAGATTCGGCTTCTGAGCCTCGGCTTTACCTTAGGGTTTAGGAGTTTAGGGCCTTAGGGTTTAGGTTTGAGGTTCAGGCCTAGTTAGTGAGGCAGTACTCGAATACTGGCCGAATAGGGTTCCCTAAAATCTGATGAACTTGTTACGGGGAGGTGTGGGGACAAGAATTTAACGTTTCCATACTATAGAAGCCTGAATCATTTGAAAACTGTTCCTTCGCTTTCGTGTTTATACTGTTACAGTAGAATATACACCAAAGCCCTCTTCTGGATAATGAGGCCCCTAGATTCGGTATCGGATCACAAAGTTTGACTCGTATGTCTGAAGTCTTTACTTCAGCACGGTAGAGAAGGCCTGCCAAGGCCCGGCAATGTCGAGTGCCCTCCAACCTAAATGTCGAAACCTGAAGGGGGAAAACATTGTTGTGGGATTTGGGCTTGGGTTTAAGTATTTTGGTAATTGGGCTTGCGTCGCTTAATTGCGCCGTTCTAAGTCCACAACCCGGCTGATAAAGTCCACCAGACCCACCGACAAAATCGTTGGTTTGCTCAGGAACCGTTCCTCCGCGCTTTCCTTCCTCGGCTATGCCGAGGCCTCAACTGCGCCTGGACCCTATAAGACCCATTTTTTTTAGGGTTTATTATCTTGTTTTCTTGATAGAAGTCCTTAACAAGGTAGGTTGTTTGGGGTTAAGGTTCTCCCCCAACGCAATAAACACAGTGCGGCGCGTGCGCGCCTACTACTGTGACGCTTCGCTGAGAACAGAGATGGCTTATTACGATTTGTGAACTTATTGAAATGCAGTTGTTCTTGCATGGATTGCAGCTGCATTTCGCGTTACTTTCTCCGTGAAGGCCTTCGCCTTCGATGCATGTCGTCGTTTGGACTACAACGCGAGAATTCCGGGTGTGAATAATTCGAAGGTGTAGATCACTTTTATGTATGCCACAATCGTAAGATACTTCCCAAACCTTATTCGCGGTATTAAGGCTTCTATATTCAACGGTTTCAGGGTACGGATTAGCTAGATGATGCACAGGGAGTGTTTTACCTCCTGGTTTTTCGCAAATCAAAAGAACCAGAGCAATGTTTGAGCTGAGCCGCCGTAGCTGACTCGTTGCAAAGAGGGGTTTAGGGTCTTAGGTTAGAGGTTAAGGGTTCAAGGTGCAAGCTCATGTCCTTCTGCAGGCACCTGCGCATTGGACGGGACTGTCGGCTGCAGGTGCCTTGGGCATGGTGGGTCCGGGGTTGCAGGTTCGGGGCCTTGCGATAAGTTAAGCTTCTGTAGCAGAAGCCTTGTTCCACAGACTCCCATGTCAAGTGGTCCAGGTGGCGCCATTGTTCAGGTATTTCTCGCTTGTAGTTTATTGCTGTCTGCCATCGTATCCGGAATTGGTGTAGTTGTGAGTGACTGTTAGCTTGAACAGGTTATGGCACGTATGTACCTGGTTCCTGAATTCCACTACCTTAGTTTGGAGATCCGATGCATGTTGTCGGTTTAGGGCAGGGTTTAGGACACATCAGACCTAGGCGTTAACCTCGAAGGACACCGCCAGCGATCACTCGCAGTCCAACTGTGTTCCTGGAGACTGTAGTCCGGTTTTTTGCCAGAATGAAGCCCAAATCCCAAAGCCCTAAACCGTATACCACGACAAAGACGCTTCAGTGCCTTTGCCTAACCCTGAACTTACCTTAACCTACCAAAACCAAGATTTTGTAGGGTCCCTGTCAATGCCATGTTAGGCTTTATATATAACAAAAACCTACACAACAGTAGGTTAATTATGGTAGCCGAAGGTACCTCAACCTAAAGACGTTTCTGTTCCTTTGCCTGCAAACCTTACCTCAGATTCCCTTGAAGGGGGTCTGCGCTCCTGTGACCCTAAGGTCCATGTAATCATATAGTATATACTTAGGCCATAGAATAGTCTCTACATAGGTACCCTGGATAAATGGACTCTTAGGGTGATGGCATGCAAAGACTGCGGACGTGAAGAGCCACTCTCACCCTCAGGCTCCGAAACACTCACATAGTAGACAGTAGGCTTCTACAACAGGAATTATTTGTTGTTTGTTATTTCTTATTGTTACTACTTTTGTTGTTGCTGTTGTGCAAGCATTTTATATACATAGGTCTATATGCGGAACTCCGCAAGGTTACTTGAGATCCTTGGGTAATGTCAAGTGAGATTTGGGTTCGGTGCCCTGGCTCCAGCCGCTGGCGGCAAAGTTTCTTTAGTTCTCGAATCGGGGTGTACGGTTTACAACGTAGGCTCATCTTGGAATTTGCTGTGGCCGTAGAAGTTTAGCGATAGTCTGAAAGGTTAGAGTCTTATTCCCTCGTGCGTTAGGAAAGTAAGTTTTAGTAGTCCGGGAACTTAAATCCGTAATCTTATCTGATGTTTACACCATCGTATACGATGCCCCACAGCCCCGTCTACAATCCTACTCAACTCCAATTTGTTTAGGTACTCTAAGTTTATGCATCAGCAGTGCTTCGAGGGCATATCATACTATATTTATAATAAGGAACCCACAGCGGTAGCATTTGTCACTATTTAGGCCTCGTACTACATCTATGGTGCTAAGCCTCCAGGGTCGGAGGAGGTCTGGTAGCCCTAAGGGTCCATGCACTCATACATAGTATATGCTGGGGTCCTTGAGTACCTATACAGGGACTACTTCAAGGCCTAAGTATCTACTCTATGAGCACATGGACCCGTAGGAAAATCCACCAACCCCAACTCGTAAACCCAGCCCCTGACGCCGTTGGTTCTGTGCAGGCCTTTCGGACGCCTGGCCATGGATTTGTCGCAGTTATGTTCCAGTTGCTTATGTCACTAGCTTTCTGCTTGTTGTTTCAGCAAGTAAAGGCGCAGGTGCCTATGGTGGAAACGGCCCTGTGTGCTGTGCTGTTTCTGGCTCCTGCCATCTCACGGCGGAAGAGTGAAGTTCAAGAGGTAGAGGCAAGGCCAGCATGCAGCAGAAGGTTTCAACGGTTCGTTGATACGTGTTTCTACCGATGTGTTTATGGTTCTATCGCTATAGGACCCGCCCTGGAACAGTAGAACATGTTTTCTATACATCTGTATTGGCATGCTCATCTTTGGTTTCGAATCTCCAGACCCCGAGTCCTGAAAGGTTCAGGTCCTTGACGGTGTCAGGGCCAGAAAGACGGTGGAAGGATAGTCAACAACCCCCGCTTTCATTCGAGGTTCAACCCGATTTCAGTTGGTAATGGCTAAACTTATCGGTGCTTATCAGCCTATACCCCTACATCAATCCTAAACTCAAACCCCTAACTGTATGTTTTGGCCGAGATCGACTGAGTCGTCAGAAATCATATCCCAATCTGTTGTTCTCATGCCCAGTCAATCCCTTTCAGCGGGAAAGCACAGCTCCCAAAAGATAGCTTTGAGAGTTTTGAGTCTATGGTTCAAGGTTTAGGGTTTAAATCTTCCTTGTACTCACACGAAGGATGGTAAAAAGGGTCTGGTACATTACATTGTGTGCGTGTCAAACCAGCTTATCTAGTCCCAGGATCTTATCCGCACAGAAGTGGTGGCCGAGCATGGGGGTGTCTGGCTGGATGCGACGATTGCACTGCAGGCCTTGCGCGGATTAGGGGGTCCGGAGTATGGCAAGGATTGGGGTGTAGGGCACAATGTCAAAACGACTGGACGGTTTTCCAAGGTCAGTACAAGCTGCTTATGGCCTTTTCTTCTTGAGCTGAGCTCTGGCTGCGCAAGGGGCTTGCAACAGGAAGATTCTGTGACAATATTGCAGGATTCAGCTTGGAGGTCGGGAAATGCCAGCCTTATTCATCACAATTACTGCATGGTAGTTTCCAGTTCCGCAAGCAACCTTCATGTATCCCTGGAGTTGAACAGCAGGATTCCTACAATAGGCTCTGTACAGCCCGAATGCGCTTCACAGCGAACCTTCTGCTCCACGTATGCATTAATACATTGACATGTATTTGTCTGCATGTATGTACCTATAGTCTCCATTGTGGTACCTTGTTTGGTTCAACTAGTTTTAGATTGAGGGTCCTATAGAGGCAACCCCCAAAAGGAATTAACTATAACGTAGACCACAGGTACGGTATGTATGTATGTACGTGCTAAAACCTAACCTTAACCCTAAACCCCCTGAACCCCAAATCCCTAAACCTGACTAACCCTACAAGGAACCCCTGGAGTCCTGGATTTCAGATGGATGCCTGGCAGATCAGGGTGGTCACTTTAAGGGTTGCTGGTGCAACTCGATGCGATCTTCGGGCTCAGACTAGGTAGGGCTTTGGTATTTTCCCTTATTGGGCTTACGAGGATCTTATTTACTAATATTTTTCAAAAGCTTTAAAAAGCCCCATCTAGTCAGAGATTTTGTGTGATAAAAGAGTCTCGCACTGCTTTGGCCGACCTTCAGAGTGATTTCTTGGAGGGGTTGCGGCTTTTGGGGCTTTTTTGTTTCAGGCCTAGAGCTGGCTGTTGAGTTTTTTTTTGGGTGGTGTCCGAAAGGAAAAAGCTGAGGGCTTAAGGCTAAAATGTGCGCATTTGTTCCCTCTTTCGAAGGTTTTGTGCTTGATGGGTTCTAGCTGTTTGAAGTTTGCACTTCGTAGTGTTCCCGGGGGTGTATGACTAACGCTCAGGCTGCTTTACGTTCGTATTTTTTCCGTCGTATGTAATCCCCGCCACTGAAAGTCGCAGAGCATCCAGGGCGCCAAATCGCGAACCCAGGTTGGTTTTCGGCTTTTGGTTTGCTCGGCTAGGTCATATCAGCTGGTGTTTGTTGTTGTCATTCATGCTTCGCTTACTAGTTTCCTTACTGATATCGTACTAATTAAGCAACAGTCGCTTGGACGAGGCGGAAACAGTGATCGTTGTCTTTTTCACTTCGCCGTGTGTCGTAATTGTAGCTGTCGTAGCGTCACCGGAGTCCTCTTCTTCGTTGCAGTGGAGATGGTGATGGTCGTGCTCTGCTTGCCGTGACAGTACTAGGTGTGTGCTGACAGTGCTGGCAGCGTCCGGCCCTGCATTCCTAAAGCCTAAACCCTGAGCCCGAAATTCCCTTCAAGAGACAAGCTGTGACCCTAAAGCTTTGGAATCGTAGGCTAAGGTGACGATGGTTCGTCGCTCATTGGCTTCGACACAGACTTTGCGGCTCTCTCTGCGAGGTCAGCGTTGCTGGATGGTGGCAAAAACTCGCCTAGGATTTGTCGCGGATCTTGTGCAGTGTAGCAGGCATTGCCACATCCAACAACAGAAGAGAACCCTTGTACTTTCGAGTAACTTATAGCAAAACCCTCGTAGTGACCTTGTAGTAACTAACTAGCTTTGTTACGGTGCCGGCAGCCCCAAATGGACAGACCCACATGCCTTGTAGTGGCTTGTCGAGTCACGCACCCTGAAATGGCAAGTTGCACTAGCCCTAAACCCCCGAAATTAACCCCTGAAACCTGGACCCGGAGCCTCCTCCGACCGTACTGTACCCTTACAGCATGTTCATCTGAACCTTGTAGCCACGAATATGATACTTGAGCCTAAACCCTGAAATTACAAGTAGCTCAGTAGCTCTCTTAAGCTCCATGGTATCCACATCGAAGGAACAAGCTAGGACTCTGGCACCTCAACTCTTCAGAAACCGCGTTTGATCCGCAATCTGGCTTGACTCAAAGCTCCATGCCGAAGCTGCCAAAGGCTGAGCCCCACAGGCCTCATGCTCAATAGTCTTGTTCGTGTTATCAATTATTCTTATTCGTATTATTATTGTTGTAGTTATTACTAGTATTACTCTTACTAGTATTACTATTACTAGTAGTACTATTACTATTATTATTATTACTATTACTATTATCGTTACTTTTACTACTACTATTATTATTACTGTTATTGTTACTGTTACTATCATTATATGCCCAAGCATCAAGCCCAATACTCACTTGGCCGCAGCTCCTCCGCCCCATGGCTTCCTAGGCTGACAGCTGAAGCCCTAAACCCTAAACCCCTAAGCCTGAAGCCTGGGGACCCCTCCAAATTCTGAAAGTCTCCATCGTAGTTCCTTGTTGGGGTTACCTTATAGGATCCTCAATATCAAGTTGGTTAAGCCCAAAGTAGAAACTTACAATGGAAACTCGAGGGAGTGGCTAGTCATTCTTTGCAGGCGCGTAAGTCCCATCGCCCGGGACTGGGAAGCTTGGACGAACATTTCGATCAGGGGCTCGGTTTGGGTTTTGGGTTTAGGGTATAACTACTGCGGCATTCAAGTCATAGCAGGAATCTTCATTGTATTCATCGTCGTCTTCTGTATCACCAGTTCCGTTCTCAGGCCTACGATGCACACATTCCCGGAAGCGCAAATCCTTGAACAGCCCTGGCAAGGCTGCACATAGCCAATTGCACAGAACGTTGTTGGAAGTCCATGGTATTGCAGTGGTTCGTGTCGTATGTGGGTCATTACCTCTCAGTAGTTTCGAACGGGTGGGATGACAGATCCCTACACCTTAATCAGCTTCTGAAAACGGGAGACGTCTGAGAGCTTTTCGGTTTTGGTTGGGTGTCTTTTCGCTTCGACTTTTGACCGGGCCACGGCACCTTCAATTCAATCAAGAGAAAAATGGGAGTTTCCGAAAATTAGGGTACCTTATTTTGGGGTCCGTATAATAAGGATCCTACTATTTAGGGTACTATATTTGGGTCCCCTATTTTCGGAAACTCCCAAATCGAGACAGAACCCTAAACCCTGAAACCTAAACGCTCTTTGCCTCCTGGAAGATGCCATTCGTATCTCCTCATTCAAACCTCCTTCATGCTTCAGGGTTTAGGGTTTCGGATGCACATGTAGTTTAAGCAACCAAGGAGAAGTATTTCCATCACAACGGCAGCCGCTGGGCATCTGAATGTTGATGCGGACGGGGACGTTTCAAACCTAACGTCTCATTCTGCGCTAACCTTTGCGCTAAACCCTAAACCCTGACTGGGTGGTTGTCAAAATTATGGTCCCTTTTTGGGTCCCTATTATAATACGGCACCTATTATTTAGGGTACCCAAAAAGGGACCAAATTTTTGACAACCACCCAACTGTGTCTTTAAGAGAAGATGTGCTTGAGCGGGCTAAGGAGTCAGCGGCCGATGGCATCCTGAACCCAGAAACCGGGATAAGTTGAGCCTTGAACCCCAAGCCCTCTAAATACCCCTAAACCCCCTAAACCCTGAAGCCGAAACACCCTAATCTTTAAACCCCGAACCCTAAACTCCCTAAACCCTACACCCTCAACCCGAGATGCGAAAGTCCGAAGAGCACTCGCCTTTGAGTGCCCATGGTTTGTTGTTGCTTTCCGCGGTTTCACAGATTTTGCAGTAGACGACTACATGGACCCTCGTGGGTACAGAGAGAGCGAATGTGATAGAGAGAGAAAGAGAAGCAGCAAGAGGGAAGGAGGGAGAGAGAGAGAGAGAGCGAAAGAGAGAGTGAGAAACAGAAAGGGAAACAGACACAGAGAGAGAGAGAGAGTGAGAGAGTCGAAGGGACAAAGAGAGAGAGAGAGAGGGAGAGAGTGATGGTTTTGGATGTGTGAGTATTTGGCTCTAACCTTTCCGAGCGGTAAGTCTTCTCGAGCTTCGTTTGTGTTTGCGGGGCTCGGTTTTTGATGTAAGTAGGGAAGCAAATAAAGTGAAGCAGCAAGAAAAAAACTGAGAAGGTCATGGCCGCCGAGCTCAACCAGTTCGGCCAGAAGAAGTGCAAGAACGTCCTGGTTTCAGTGGGGTGGGGATGCGGACAGGGGGGGGGGGGGTGATGATGAGAAGCATATGTTTTTGTTGACTAAGTTCGAGACGTGTGACGGGTGGATCTCGCAACGTTCCAAGACTGGCTTGTGTTGGGAGTGTGTCGGGGTCTCAGTTTGTTTTTTCAATTCGAAACAACAAACAAAAATACAGTTGAGGGCATGGTGCAGCGCGGCATCAATCGACGTCAGCGGTTGAAGGATAAGAAGGAGGCTGGGAGAGGGAGAGCGAGATAAAGAGATAGATAGAGAGAGGGAGCGAGAGAGAGAGAGAGAGAGCGAGCGAGAGCGAGAGAGAGAGAGAGAGTGAGAGAGAGAGAGAGAGCTGCTAAACAAACCCCTTGGGTTCCTGGTTCAGTCTAGTATCCAATTTCTAGGCTGTGGCTGGAGCANTCAGGCCCGAGAGTTCGCGAAGACGGTCGGGACTCAGCTCACATCTTAACTCTCGTTTTGCTTGTTGGCGCATGGGAGGCGGATCACGTCATCAACTTCGGGGGGGGGGGCGCTTGGATTGGCTTGCTTTCGTTGGTTAGATTCTTTCCTCTGAAGGCGACCGTGTGTCGGTGAGCATCCCTGTCACGCAACGGACCTTCCATAAGTCGGGGGCTCGGTTTACATCTCGTCATTATGGAAGTCGTGCAGAGCTAACTTGCACTGAGGCTTATCAACCTGGTCGAGAAGGACGTTCTGGCCTCAGTGGTTCGGGTCCTCTCACGGTGCTTTCTTGTTGCATTGGAAGGCTGCCAAGCAGGAGGAGGTCCGCAAGAGGGAGATCGAGCGTGAGGAAGACTAAGAGGCAGGGCGGAAGATGTGTCTTCTGGGAGAGGGCAGCTCCAACAAATCTGATTCCGAGGAGAAGCGGCGGGCGGACGGGGACAGGGAGGTTGGAGAGAGATACGGCGAGATGAGAGAGGGAGAGAGAGAGAGCTGAGAGCCAGTGGTTGCCGAGGTGCCGTCCCAAGAGGATGAGGAGGCTGGCGGCAAGTGCAACAGGAAAGAAAGAGAGAGAGAGAGAGAGAGAGGGAGAGACAGAAAAATAGACGGAGGGAGAGACGGAGAGAGAGAGAGAGGTTGAGAAAGCGAGAGAGAGCGAGAGATAGCGAAGGGGGAGCGAGAGAGAGAGAGAGAGAGCGGGGGGGGGGGGGGGGGGAGAGAGAGGGAGAGAGAGAGCAACCCGGAGGTTCCGCTGCTGCTGGCGAGCTGGAGGTTGGAGAGCGGGGGAGTGAGGGATACAGAGAGAGAGAGTGAGAGAGAAAAAGCTAGTTGCAGCCGCGAGCCAGTGGTTCCCGAGGTCGCGCCACACCCGCCCCCGGTCTCAGACGATGAGGAGGTTGGCGGCAAGTGCAACAGGAAAGAGAGAGAGAGAGAGTGTGTGTGTGAGAGAGACAGCGAGATGCCACCGCGGGCTTTGAAGAAGCGCCGTCGAGGCGACCTATGGGGTCAGCGGGAGAAACATAGAGAGAGAGAGAGACAAACAGTGTGCCAGGAGGACGCGGCGCACGAGGCCTATGGGGTTAGTGGGAGAAAGATAGAAAGACAGAGAGAGAGAGAGAGAGAGGGAGAGAGAGAGAGAGAGAGAAACAGTGTGCCAGGAGGACTCGGCGCACGAGGTCGTAGCTGAATGTGGCGCGCCACGTGAGGTATGTGCGGGGGNGGGGGGGGGGGAACCTAAGTGTTGCCCCCTTCTCCGGGGGTTCGGGTATTGAATCTGTTCTTTGCTTATGACTATAGTTGTTGTTTCTTTTTGGTTTTAGGCTCGGCTTGGGTTGTAATTAATACTCGAACCCCCTTTTGGATTATAAGTCGGGACAAGCGACCACGATTGAAACCAGAAGGTTTGTTTTCGGCCTTTGGTGGGGCGGCATGAGAGCGCTTCGTGCGCAGCCTCAAAAGGACACAGGGCTGATGGTTTCGTTTTTGGACGGTGGTGGTGGTAGTGGTGGTGGTGATGGTGGGGATGGTGCTTGTGGTTGTGGTGGTGCTAGTGGTGTGATCGAATATAGGAAACAAGTTAAAATGTGGTATAACATATTACAGAAGATTATTTAAGATGATCTAATGAATCTACCTGGACCATCGTTCTCCGCGAATATTCCCGGTAAACTTATCTTTGTAGCACTTTCCCCCGCAAACTCCCGCAAATGATCAAGTTTGACCTGCTTTACTTGCTTTACTGGAAATCTTGT
>BGNK01008347.1:0-10925 GCA_003297005.1 Symbiodinium sp. clade A Y106 | reverse complement strand
CCCGACCCTTGGCGTGATACCCAAGCGTGGCCCTTATTTCCCGGCTGAGTCCAAATTTTGCACACCAAGAAAGGGGTGTAACTTTCAGGCTGTGGGTTCCCAAAAGATCCACGCTGCCGAGATCACACCCTGCTCTGATGAGAAGGGCCTTCAGCCACTTGGTCGCGCTGGCCACACTAAGAGGTGCAGACTGCCAACCACCCGCGGTGAGAGGGCACGGTAACAACGGCTTGCCCGGCCCCAGCGGGGGCCCATGCAATTTGTAGAACTCAAACCAGGGAACGCCCCAAGCCGTTTCTCCGACCCCTTCAATGGGAGCGAACATGTGCAAATATCTGACCTTTCTCTCCAAAGAAAAGGAGGTCTTGCTTCTCTCCACCGGAGCTTCCAAGTACCCTACCACNTCAATGGGAGCGAACATGTGCAAATATCTGACCTTTCTCTCCAAAGAAAAGGAGGTCTTGCTTCTCTCCACCGGAGCTTCCAAGTACCCTACCACCCCATCTTCGGTGTTACTCAAGTCGCAGAAAAGAGCACCTGCCGCCTGGGCGTCTGAGTATCGCGCACGTGCATACAAGGCCCACAAGAAGAAACCAGCGGCCACTCTATCAGCAGGCTCCATCTGGATGGATCCCGTGGCAATGGCCTCCAGCTTCCGAACATGTTCAACCTTAAGCGGCGGCCTCTGGCGGGTCTTCCTTTTATCAAGATACAGCTTCGAAGACAGGCCCCGGACCCTCGGGCTAAAGACNTGGTGGCCTTCATAAGCACCTTGCAAGCGACTCTTCTTGAGCTGGCTTTCTAGCGGCTCCTCGGAAGACATCTGCCTTTCCTTGCACTGATGACCATCAGCTGGCAAAAGTAGAACGTCAGAACAGGGCCCGGTTAAAGCAGGAGCAGTTAAGGACTCTGGCCCGGTTCAACAACCTACACGAAACGCTACCCCCCCCAAACTTCTACTCTTCAGGCCCTTTGGCCGGGGAGCAGCTACCCACCCATCCATCCCTACTTGAGGCGGCGCGGAAACGAAAGATGAAGAGCTCGTTAAAGAATTCATCGTTCTGCTAAACTCGCAGGTTTGTAAAATATGCAAAGGCGTTTTGAAAACTCCCATGATTNATCGTTCTGCTAAACTCGCAGGTTTGTAAAATATGCAAAGGCGTTTTGAAAACTCCCATGATTTTCAAAACTCTCCTAGGAAAATAAAGCTATCGGAGGCAAGCCTCAATGAACGCTTAAGGGTTCCTTGGATTTAAGGTTTAGGGCTTAATGCTTAGGGTTTAGGCTTTAGGGTGGGTCTTAGGCTTGCGGTCCGCTGCAGCACGAAACCATGATCCGCGCACGCCCACTCAGTGCCGAGATGGACAACAATCCTCACTGAACTGAGCTTGCTGTAAGCTCACAAGAGAATCCAACAGGAGCCGCACGAAGACTGAGCCTCCTTCCAGACATCAGAGAGCGCCGGAGCGTCGCAGGCGACCTCTGCGCAGCAGCACGTAGGCAATTCGGGTCTTGTGATCCCAAAAGATTATCGAAGATCGCACATCCTTGGGACTCAGCATCACTGACAAGGGCCCAAGACTTTCGCACGTGACTTGACACTTTCACTAGAGCACAGGCATGTACAGGCCCCGGGAACAAACCTGGGGCAGCATCAGCTTGCTCGTGAGCCGACGGATATACAAACAGAGACGTCTCTACCTAACATACTTGTGTGTCAAGGCGAATCGTCATGCGATTCGCACCGTCGCCTCACGGCTACACTGGCAAAGAACAGAACGGCCTCTGTACTTCATCCGGCCGCTCCGGTGCGGAGACGGGAAACTCCCCGAATACCATGTCACGAATTGGGCCTGAGGATCGGGCCTGAGGATAGGGTCCCAGGCTCACAACTGTCCTCACACAGGCTCTGCCCCAGCTTCACTTGTCCTCGTTCAGCTTGCGGTGTTCTGCGACGGCATTGACAACTCGCACGGCTGAAGCACAGGCCCCGACCACGGCGAGGCCCACGGTCACCGGTGCCAGGACCGTAGCTGCGGCGGGCGCAGCTGTAACCAGCGCAGTGTAGCCGAGGCTTACAACAGCCCCTGTGCCTGCAGCTACTGCTGACTTTGTCGCGACTCGTGTTGCATATTCCTTCCTGCTGATCTCGCCCTTCCTGTAATCAACACCATCTTCCAGTGCAGAGATACCTCCTTCTATCGCTGCTGCTACACCCGCGGTCTTCAAGGTGTTCTGGATCACGCCTGAAGAGGGCTGGCTCTTGTTCACCTCGGTGTCAGCTCGTCTCACTGCTTCGAGCTCTTGCTGAGACAGATGCGGTGAAGGCCGACGTCCCGCTTTGTAGCCATAGTTGCGCCACCTGTTCAGAGTCTTATCTTCAAAGACCACGTTGGCAGCTGTGTTGTCGCCACCCTGCGCTTTTGCAAGGATGTGAGATGCATCTCTTGTGGACAGGTACTGCTTCATGGCATCCGCCCCCTGGGCACGTACATTCGATGGTACCTTGTCAAAGAGGGCCTGAGCCTCACCTGGGTTCTTGTTAAGGAGTTTGATTTAAGTTACCATAATAAGGATCTATAGTAAATCATATGGTTTCCTCATTTTATGGTAACTTAAACGAAGTTCCTTAACAAGAACCCAGTCACTCAGGGGCTTGTAGCCGCCGCGATACCGGAAGGAGTTGGCAAGCTTTGGATCAAGCTGTTGCAGCTCCTTGAAGGACATGGGTGCCTTGCATGAATCGAAGAGCACAGTGGTTGGGAGCTGCTGGAAGCTCTTGTCCCTCGCTTGTGTGCTTTAATCGTCGGGCTCATGAAGGCGAGAAAGAGCTGCTAGGAGCATGGCATTCGGGTTCCCTCCAGGTTCTCCACCTCCGCCTGAACTTGAATCAAGTGGGGGAGTTTGGTGAGAGGCCAAGCAAGATCCAGAAGCCCGTCGGCAGCTGCGCCAAAAGTCCGAACGATTGGAAGGAAAGGCAGCCTCAACGAAACGAGATCCCAAGTCCACGCCACCATGCACGAACCGCAACTTGGAAGCACCTTCTTGGAGGAAGATAGCGGCAGGAACAAGCCCACTGCTCTGTGCAAGCGATCCCGACGCGGCCGGGGCTGCACGGCCTCGCAGCTGTGAGACATCCTTCATGAAGCGGTCTAGTGGTTGGCGCATGGCGCCTGCCATGTGCTGGCAAAGCCATTGAGCGCCACCCGTGTCCAGCCACTCCCTCACCAGCCCCTGCAGCGCTTCAGCGCTTGCACGCCTCTCTGAGAATTTGGCAAGATGCGCCGCAATCTGCTCGACAGCATTGGAATCCCGGCTCTGGGCTCTTCGCGGGGCCTCTCGGCACGCGTCCTTGTAGACTTGGTGCACTCGGATTTGGCTTCGCGTGGCATGAGGGTTGTCTTCGCACAGCTTTTGGAGAATTTCCTCGGGGCTGTCTGCCCGATGTGGCCATTGTGGGATCTGTTCGCGGTAGCTTTGCAGCATTTCCGGCAAAACCTTTTGTTGCTGTTGGTGTCGTTTCTGCATGAAGTCCTGGTGCATGAGAATCTCCTGTGCAACCCGCTGCATCTTGGGAATTTCCGACAACCATGAGAACTCAGGAAAGGCTTCGGAGATGTTCTGCATGGCTAGCGTCATGGCCCGAGCAAACTGGGCTGCCTCGCACTCGGGAGGGGCATCTTCGAGGCTGTCCTGGTGTGATCCCAGCTCGTCAAAGTCCAGCGGGTGTGCGCGGAATCCTCACATGAAAGCTCCCGCTTTCGCTCGAACTGCACGTCTCCCGCCTCGAGCCCAAGTCGATGCATCGCTCGGTCGCCCCCTCCACACTCGTGGATGGGCTTCAGAAGCTGCACGAGGTACGATGGCAGACGACTGTGCAGAGCAGAGGGGCCTCTACACCCGAAACTCAGGGCATTGACTTCCACACCCATGCTGAGCTCCTTCATGAGGTAGTCACAGTGGTGCATGAGTCGGACTACTTCTCGTGCATGTCCCAGGGAGTGCCGCTGCTGCTGCATGACATGATGTCGGAGGAGGCCACACTCCTCGACGAATGTCGGGTGGTCCAAACTGAAGAAGAGGCCTCTTCCGACATTCTCCTCCCGCAGGGCGAGCACCTCCTGCACCAAACAGCAGCACAGGGCGCAGGCACCAAAGCTCAGGGATACGTACAATCTATACCAGTCTCAGGCTTGAACTCTTGCAGTCTGTGCTTCAGAGCAGAGACAACAAGAAGAAAACCTGAGCCCAGAAGCCGCAGAGTAGAAACTGCAAAGGAGACATGGCAGAGCCATGAAGCAGATCCGGGAAGAGAAGAAGAGCAGAAGCAGGCTACAAATACGGCAATAAGGTCAAGAAGCAAAGAGAAGAAGCGCCGCGGCCAAAGCCGCAAATCAACATGCTTCCAACAGTACGCGTGGACCGGATGCAGTGATCATTCCACTATGTCACTATGCTCGTGATCCCTCCCCTCCCTCCCCTGCCCTCCCTCCCTGCATGCTCGGCCCTCTCGCCTGTCTCTCCCTCTCTCCCTCCTTCTTCTCTTCCATGAATTCTGTCGTCCTTCAAGCAGAAAGGCACGCTGCTGCCCCGTAGTGAGCAACCCCAGGAAAAGTGAGAGGAGCACGAGTGGCGTCAGTAGCACTGCTGATGTCGTCAGCCAAGTGACTGCAGCATACCTGGCTGTGATTCCTAGCATACGGCAGGTGCAAATATTATTGGGCAAACCAACGCCATGCCGCAACCCAACAGGACAGAGTGAGCACACGGCAGATGCTGCAGAGAGAAGCGGGACAACCTCAAGCAGACGATCATGGTATTTTGCTTTTGCGGTACATTTCAGCATTGCTCTCTCTATCTCTATCTTCCCCTGTTGCCGCGTTTTTTGCAGTCTTTTTGAATGTTTCACATCCGAAAACAACGTTCGGTAGACGAGCTGGATCGTAGTGGGGGGGGGGTCGAGGTCACGTCCTTGAACATCTGATCGTCGGGCCGAGTGGGGCCGAGTAGGGCCGAGTAGGGCCCAGTAGGGCCGGTTAGGGGAGGGGTTGGGCATGCATTGGGATTCAATTACATTACTCTAAGACTAGGCCCTGGCTACAAGGATAGGCCAAGTTGCGCCGCGTGGCCGGTTCGGGCCGAGTGGGGCCGAGTAGGGCCGAGTAGGGCCGGTTTGGGCTGAGTGGGGTTGGGGAGGGGTTGGGCATGCATTGGGATTCAATTAAATTACTCTAAGACTAGGCCCTGGCTGCGAGGATAGGCCAAGTCGGGCCGCGTGGGGCCCGTTCTTGCCCAGTGGGGCCGAGTATGGCCCAGTAGGGCCGAGCAGGGCCGGTTAGGGCTGAGCATGCATTGGGATTCAATTCAATTACTCTAAGACTAGGCCCTGGCTACAAGGATAGGCCAAGTGGGGCCGCGTGGGGCCGGTTCGGGCCGAGTGGGCCGAGTAGGGCCGAGTAGGGCGTAGGGCCGGTTAGGGCTGAGTGGGGTTGGGGAGGGGTTGGGCATGCATTGGGATTCAATTGAATTACTCTAAGACTCGGCCTTGGCTACAAGGATAGGCCAAGTGGGGCCGCGTGGGGCCGGGCCGAGTGGGGCCGAGTAGGGCGGAGTAGGGCCGAATAGGTCAATTAAATTTACTCTAAGACTTGGCCCTGGCTACAAGGATAGGCCGAATGGGGCCGCGGGGCCGGTTCGGGGAGGGGTTGGGCATGCATTGGGAAACAAGAAAAATAACATAACTCTAAGACTAGAAGGATAGGCCAAGTGGGGCGGCGTGGGGCCGGTTCGAGTAGGGCCGAGTAGGGCCGGTTAGGGCTGAGTGGGGTTGGGGAGGGGTTGGGCATGCATTGGCATTCAATTAAATTTCTCTAAGACTAGGGTGTGGCACAAGGATAGGCTCGGGGCGTTCAAGAAGGCCTATTTAAGGAAGTTTAATCCATTGAAATCCCCTACCCCCGCCCCCCTGCCCAACAGCCCGCGCCTCGATCATCAGATCCATCCGACCGTCGCCGTGGAATGTCACGCCACGAAGTGACCTTCCGACCGGACGCACCGGACGCTGCACGGCCGAAAGCCGTTGAAGCAAGGAGCTCAGCTCCTTCTCCAACTCTGGGAGTGGAGAGCGGTGGGCTGCACTTCCCGTCGCTCCTGTTGGACAGTGCTCCTCTTCAAAGGCTCTTTCAAGGTCACGGACAAGCTGGTCATCGTCCTGCCCTTCCTCCTCAGTATTCCTCAGGTACCTCTTGTTGGACACTTTGCGCCTGAGGCGATGAAGAAGCTTGGCCACTTGGTGTTGTGTTCCTCGCATCAGGCGGCGGTTCAGATTCGGCGGAGGATCCGTGGTCAGGCGCCGCGTCTTCAGAAGCGAGATGATCTCTTTGACCCTCTGCACGGTGCCAGTTTCCGTTGCTGGGAGCTTCGGCTGCTCGGCGTTCACTCGCCATCCATCCTCACCACGCTGCGCATAGTCGAAACGGAGCAGTTCGCGAACGGAGGCTCTCGTCCATCCGCCATAAGCGAGCACTGCATCGACAGCGCGCAATCTCGCAGTCTCTTGCTTGAGGGCATCCTGTTCGTGGCGAAGGCAGTCTAGCCCCATTGCAAACGTTTCGAAGCGTGCCTGCTCCACCACCGGAGGAGGGACACATGATTGCGGATGACAGGCGTCCATCGCTGCCAAACCGTCAACGTAGGCCACGTGGAACTGCCCCAGCACGATGTGCAACAAAATCGCATCGGAGACGAGGATGCTGGGTGGCACTCCAAACGGGCAGAGCCGGACTGCATAGAGCCAGTTCTGAACTGATCGCTTCAAGAAGGGAAGGTCGGCCTCATCTGCGAGCTCGCCTTGACAAACAACCCAGTTCCCCAGCAGGGATACGCTGCGGAAGACAAAGGCCTGCATGCCTGGGTGCAGATGTTCCTTAGCCAGTCGGCACACATGTCGACAAAGAAAGAGAACGCCCTCTTTGATCGCATACTGCTTCTCCACCTGCTCGCCAGCTGCCAAAGCCAGCGCCTGTCCCAACCACAATGCGCTGTTCAGGAAACAGGCGATGTGCTCCGCGGAGTGCTCACAGAGCCGGGTGAAATCCAAGTATCTGAAAGCTGTGAGGCGGGCTTTCTCCTGAGTCGGCTCCTTCCTCCAGTCTGTGAGCAACTGGTCCTCGAGCTTCCTGAGCTGCTCAAACAGCTCTTAACTTGGTTCCTTCCTTCCTACAACGGTCCTACAACTGCCACTCGTGAGATGCGTTGAAACCGTCGACAAGGTTTGAACATGCGAGCTCACTATACCTGCTTGGCTTCTTGAACATACAGCACGAGCAGGAGACACGTTTCGCAGAACATCAAACACCCGTGCCTGTTCAAGCTGTACCCTGTGCCAGCCTGTGCACCTGTGCACCCCTGAGCTTATGTCCTCTTCCCCACAACTCGTTCGATGGAGTGCGGCATGGTCTCCGGAACATCTTCCTCCGCATGTTGCTGCTTTCTCCGACATGCTCGAAGAGCCTCGACATCGATGGCAAAAACAATAGCAGCAGCAAAAAAACAACAAGCAAAATGAAACAATTTTGGCAAGCAAACAAAGAAGCCTCGACGAGGGAGGATCCACCGCGCCGCTGTGCTGACCACACTGGCTCAGCACAGCCCGGAGACCGTCCTGGTGGCAGCGAAATCCAAGACTCTGCGGAAAGCATGCTGACAAACAGCTACAGGATGCAGAAGAATGCTCCCTGAGCCTGCCCAGGAAGAACGACCCTTCTGGCAAAGTCCTCGTGGAAGATGCTCAGCCAGCCGCGGCTGGCCAGGCTCGCACTGAAACGAGCGAGGGTTCGGTAGACGCCGTCCATGTCGGGATGGCCCAAGGACTCCCACCTGGGCTCGAGGATGTTTTTGGGTTTAGGGTTTAGGGTTTAGGGTTTATGGGTTTAGGGTTACATATTTTAACATGTTGTACGGATATCCCTTGTAAAACACACATAGCCACACCTCAGCTGTGGTAGCTGAAATTAACAAGAGCCCGGACGCAAGAGGCTGTTCGCGCTTGCGATGGCTTGAGCAGGCTCCGTCAAGCATTGCTTCGCGACCTGCCCAACACTCAGACGAACTCAACCGCGAGCAAAGAACTGAACTCCAACAGAATGAAGACCCTGAACCTTGGACCCCCAACAAGCCTGCAGCAGCACGCAAGGCCAATCCCCGTCAACCTACATCCCAAAATAACCATATGAACCATAAACTCCAGGCCCTCACCTGCAGTAGTCAGCCACACCAGGCACCACCGTGGTTCGGAAGCCGACTGAGGGCAGAGAAAACCGCATCCCCCAGGGTCCAATCGTTCGTGGAGCATAGAAACTGGGCCACAGCCGCATAGCCTTCCTCCAACCGACTCTTGGCATCATTCTTCTTCGACAAGGCCACGTCCATCTCTCCCTCCAGCTCATCGAGGGCTTTTGCATCATGCTCATTCAACTCTGCCAACTTGGCCGTCCACTGGGCGAGATCTTCCCAGCCTCCTCACACGTTTCGGCTGCCTGGGTGAGCTGGAGAGCGGCTGTTTCATGAAGAATCTTTCGCAGCTCTTCACGCTCGGAGCCCATTTCCAAAGACAGCTGCTTCTCCGAATCTGCGTGGAAGGCAGCCTCTAAAGACGCTGGGCAGCGCGAAGGAAGAAGGTACCGAGGCTGTCAAGCCTAGCCATGTGCTTCGTGGCCAGCGCTGAGGCCGAGATTCTGCAGAGCCCTGCTGGTATCAGCTGACCAGGAGAGCCGGGTTTCGACCTGAGCTTCCAGCAAAGGGCAGTTAGTCTGGAAAAGGTCTCAACTTAACGTCGTGATTTCGAGCAAGTTGTACATTATAGAGAATTCTCTGCAGGCTCATCTAGTGGCACGACATGGTGAGCCAACTTCACGATTAAGTTACTGAGCCTCACAACCAAGCTTGTAGCCACGTCCGCTAAGGAGCAGCAAGCACTTTCCAACAACTCTTCCGGTTCCATGTCCGAGTCGAAGAGTCTCGACTGATGCAGCTGTTTGGCAGCGAGGGGGCGAGAAGGCGGATGACATCCCCAAGCAAGCATACAAAGTGGCTTGATGTGCGGACTTTCAGGCTTTTATGCTTTGTTGCCTACGCGCGCCGGATGCGGAGCAATCGACAGCCGTCCGGCAGCACACCAACCATTGAGTTCGAACTTGTTCACCAAGCCGCGGAGCTCAGCCACAGCATTCTGCTGTGCAAGTACCAGAGGCACAAAGTCTTTTAGCATCTTACATCAGCACAACAACCTCAGAGCGCTCTAAGCCTCGGAGCCCACTAGAAAGGTCTCTGGTTTGATTTTGGATGAAGATCAAACAGAAACACGTCTGATGCTTTCACTTCCGGGTTTACGAGCGAGCCTACGAACAATCTGCATGGCGGTCCCGCTTGTCGTCTTGCCAATGGATGCAACTCTGAAAACAGGCGCATTATCCTTGGGCACGGCTGCTGGAGTTGGATATGAGAGTGCAGGCTTCGTCTCATCGACATTAGTGAAGTTCCTAGATACAGACACTTACACTTCCACGCGTTCTCCAACCTCCTACGGAACGAAACGAAGTCCAAGGCAAAGGCTCAAGAACGGCCGAGAACCAAAGCTGTGTCAAAGGTGGGCTCTTTAAGAAATGCGACCATGGTGGGACAATCCAGCGCGCATGGTTCACACGGCTTCTCGAGAACACGCAAGTCCCGCTTTGCCAAAATCCGGGGTCACTTCGGAAATGTCTTGGAAGAAGGCTCGATGCCGTTGATCAACTGACAAATGTCAGCCAGCACCTGTTCCCTATGTTCGCCACGGGCCTCTAAGAGACGTCTTGATGGTGTGCCTATTCTTGCCTCTGGCACTCCTGCACGTACAGAGGCAACATTGAACCCATACCCTGCGATCCGGAGCCTGCAACGGCTGAGGAGCTGGTTGGCAAGAGGGGCGAGAAGAACATGATGCTGTCTGCAAACCCAGGTTGACACGAATTTTGGCGGACGAAGGCAAGAGCTTCCTTCATGTGGCAGCGCGCGCAGTTCCTACAGAGAGCTGAGATGAGAAGATGAGAGGCCTCGGAGGTATGGCTCCCCCAATGTTTTACGGGACGCTACACTTTTTGTCATTTGGAGAAGAACTCTCGAAATGCCAAAGCAGCACCGTGTCCAAAGAGGCCAGGCTTTGTTTTTCATAAGCATGCCATGACAGCAAAAGTTTCCAGCATATTGACTGTTTATCGAGCAGCGCAAGTAAGTCTAGTCGAGCTCGCCATCGTCTTCTCGAGAACTGATGGTGCATACATAGTGCATTGCTCTTGCTTTCAGATGGCTTGTACCAATGTCCTATCGGGATGTGCGTCATTTTTGCACTCGCCTGGGCCATTGGGGCATTGGCTGGATGCTCAAGCATAACGCTCAGGTTCTCCGCAGGCACCATGTGCCTGATGTCTTGCACCATCTATTCACAGCGCGGAATGAGGAACCAGACAGCCAGAATCATATGAGCATCAGTTGATTTATGTGACCTCCCAAGGTTCCAGCTGATAGTAGAAGCACTTGAACTTGCTTTGGAAAGTTTTGCACAGCCTTGTTTTGCATGTCATGTGAGTGCGGTTTCTTTTGGCATGGTGAAAGCATGGATCGAAACCATTCTGCATGTTTTCGAAACNNNTTGGAGTGTCTGTAAAGTGACTCAAGCCTGTTCGCTTTCGCCAGAGCCACAGCGGGATACCTAAGAGGTATCAGGAGCCAGTTCTAGTGTTTAGAGAGCTGAAGCCCAAGTTCGCTGTTGTGCTCACCAGCTGTGAAGTGTTTCAAGACCAGAGAGCTGTGCACTGGAGCCTCAAGCCGTGCCGGGTTTGGCTCAAGGCTCAAGACCTGGACTGCTGAAGAACAGCAGAGTGAAAAGT
>BGNK01008345.1:0-11039 GCA_003297005.1 Symbiodinium sp. clade A Y106 | reverse complement strand
TAGCAAAGTTGAGACGGAATTCACAAGCGCAAGACTCTGCGAGACCTTGCTGAACACTTCGGTGTTTGGCTCAAGCGTGGAGCAAGAAAAGAGTGCAACCGCTCTGCGTTTTCACAGAATCCCCCTGTCCCCTGCAGGCAGCGTTAAAAAGCGAATCGCTAGCAACTTTCAAGGCATCACAGTGCTTGTCCAGCATCGACAAAAGCAAGAGCATGCAAGACAAATTCCTCAGGGTCCAAATGTGCCTCAAAGGACACCAACAGACATCAGTGCAGGATTGTAAGTGAGAAATGAGCGGTGCGAATGAACGGGATTTGACGATGGTTCCTGTTGGGTTTTTTATGAGTGAGAGCACGAACGAATGGTGGTTCTGGTTGTGTCATTGTTCCTTTCGCTCATTCATGCATTCTATTTCATTATAATGAAGCGAAAGAAGAACAAAGCACGCAAACAAACCACAAACAAAGAACACTGATGCCTAGCGATGGATTAGAAGAAGGGATGCGAGGAAAGGGAAAGCAGATTGAATCAGAGAATGATTCGCGAGCACACGGTCAACCTTGTTCCTGATTCCGTTCATATTTTAGTTCGCTTTTTCTTTGTTTGAAATGAATAAAGCCATCGGTTCTCCCTGTCTTTATTCAATTTGAAAGGAAACAGGAACAAAATATTCTCTTCACAATCTACAACTACATTTCCCAAAAAAGAAGACAACCATTCCAAAGGCAATGAAATATTCCTGATGGCCTGGAGGTGTAACAGTCAGTTAAAGGGTCGTTGAGAATTAGTGGTGGGGTTGTAGGTGGTTGTACCGGTTGCTTTTGGTTGTAATGAAGTGAAAAGAAGACCGGAACGAAGAACACCCACAACACCTGACATCCAATCCTCCATGCTGCAAAAGCGAGATTCAGAACCAAGGAAAGCGAAAAGACCAACGAAAAAAAAAATTAGTCTTTTTCCATTGTCTTTTTCCCTTGACGGCTCAGTTCCACCATTCAGCTCACTTCCTTTCCGCTCGACTGTGAGATTGTAGGTGGTGTGGAGTGAACGGAACGTGAGTATCTTAGCCAAAAAAGGTTCACCTTTTCAACTGTGCATCACGATTTATAAGCCCCAAAAGGTTAAAGGTTGCCTAACTAAGACCCTTTATAGAACCCCTTATGGATCCCTTGAGGAACCCCCAAGTCAGGGAAGAGCGGACCAACTCACTCCCACTCATTCTTCGTTTTCCTTGTGTTGTGAGTGAAAGTAAAGAAGAAGAAACGCGTGCTTCATTCCCTTTCATGACCGTTCCTTCTGTTCACTTCATTTCACTCACCACACAAGCGAAGGATATGAGTGGTGTGAAGGACAAAGGAAGTGTATCATTTTGATTAATTGAACCGAAGGAAAGAGTTCACTCAATCAAAAAACACAAATTCTCTTTGGCCTTGAAAGTTGGCTTGTCTGGAAGTCACATGATGCGACTTGGGTTCATGAGATGCTCGATGTTGCTGGCAGCTTGACTGTGCAGGAGTCAATTTTGCCGCAATCACAATTGCTGATGGCGCGCTGTCCCGAGAAGTTCCTGCGCGCAGATTGGCCAAGTGATGCGACTTGGGTTCATGAGATGCTCGATGATAGGCAGCTCGACCGTGCAGGAGTCAACTCTGCCGCAATCACAATTGCTGATGGCGCTATCCCGAGTTCCTGCGTGCAGATTGGCCAAGTGATGCGACCTTCGTTCATGAGACGCTCGATGCCACTGGCAGCCTGACTGTGCAGGAGTCAACTCTACCGCAATCACGATTGCAGAGATTTCCTTGTCCAGAGATCTTGTTGCAAGCACATTGGTTGCGTGTTGCGAGTTGGGTTCAAGAAATGTTGGACTCTGCCTCCAGCGTGACACAGGACCGCGGCCATTGGGTGCGCAGTATGCTGACGACTTCCTTCCACTAGATTGGCCAAGTGATGCGAGTTGGGTTCATGAGATGGTGGATGCGAAAGGCAGCTTCACTGCGGTGGAGTTGAAGCTTCCAGGTTTGCGAAGATTGGCAGCAAGGCATGCAGAGCTCCTTGCGCCGGAGGCGTATCTTTGGGTCGTGGCCGAAACCGGCCGTGCTGACTTTGGGCAGGCAATCGACGAGGCCCTTCTAAACAACATGGCGACGGGCCGGGCTTTCACTCGGAAGGGAGTGATTCTGAAGGAGGATGAGGAGGTCTTCGTGGAGCGTGTCAGCATCTGGACAGGACCGACGTCTTGTGCCTGATCCTTGGAGAAGGCCTTGCTGATGTGTGAAGTGTGGATTTCTCTCGGTCCGTCCCCAGTGTGGACCGAGTAAGTTTGGTTGCTTCCAAAAACTTCCATGCTCATCTTCCCGCCTCGTGGACGCACTGCAAGGACCAGTCAGGATTGGGAAGACTCGCTTTAGTCGGCTCAGGCCGGCTCGAGCCCATGATGGGTCAGAGCATGGCTGTGCGGGGGCTGGGGCAGAGCCCATCCTGGGGACGGACAAAGGTTCCATCATCGAAGCACGGCAGGAGAGCCTGCAACCCCGAGTTGGCGGCGAATTGTCGAAAGCAGACTTCGCCGCTTTCCTCGTGCTGGCACAGTCTCGTGCGGGCAAAAAGCAGCGTTGTAGTTTACAGTTTGCTACGGAGCTTCGCTTCAGGGCACCTCTGTCTTTTTGGCTCGAAGTTTCATTGAGCCATCACGACCTCAGTGCTAGTATTTTCCGGTGTCCCCGCAGACAGGCGCGGCCGCCGTGCGGGTTTAGCGTTTAGGAAACAGTTTTACGGGTGATCTCTCCGCACTTCTATTGCTTCCGGTACTGGCAACACCATCGACAGCCGGAACCATCGCCAAGATAAGCAGAAGCCAGGACAACATCAGTAGAAAGGGTTACGAGAACGATCATGTTGATTCTGATGACGATTATGGCGATGATGATGACGACGATGATAATAGGAATCCCAAGCGGCCAAAGGCAAGATACTCATAGCAGTTTGTGTGGTCTTCTGGAAATTTTCGTTTTCGCAAGACTAATGACAGGAATTTTGGAATAGGCCAACAGTAATCTTGTGAACGCTGGGATCTGGCGTCGCCATGAGAAAGATACTACGGCTCCAGGGTTCTCCCAATTTCTGACGTCCTAGATCCCAAAACTTCACAGCCCAACAACCGAAGAGCCCCAGACCGAGGATTCGGAGGCCTTTCAAAGAGTCATTCCCAAATCCCGCAACCTTTGAACTCGAGGTTTAGGGTGTAGAGCAGACCCTAAACCATAAACCCTTATGATGCCCTGAAAGCAAACCTTTGCCGGAGCAGGACGGCACATCTTCTTCACTCACGCTCACCGCTATGTGGAACTCCAACCAGTCCGAAGCTCTGGTGACTTTGGGGGCTTTGGAAGGTATGGGGCTCGGGGTGGGGCGGCGGTTTCAGAGGGCTCCTGAGGCGTTCACACGAGGCTTTAGAGTTGCTGTTTGGTCTTATAGGAGTTTGGGTTTAGGTTCTTTAGGGTTGTTTTGGGTTAGGGCTTCATTTGTTGCTGCTGGGCTGCCCGGGTTCGATATGTTAGAGCACGCTGATTTCAGCATGGTTTTCGTGCGCCACCGGTGCTATGGCAGTCTTGCTTCCTATGGCTTTTGCTCGTGGGATTCTTCTTCTCTCGTTCTTCTCCTGCGAGCTTTTCAGGAAAAGAGCTACCGCCAGCGTGAAGTTACAGCAATCACTCAAGAGCCCTAAAGCTCCAGCCCTGACACCATACAAAGCCCTAGGCCCTAAACAGGCTGCCTTCTGCAAAGTCTGGACTCTGACACCCGGACCCCTTGGCGGAACTTGGGGCGTGTTAAACGCACATTTCTCCCGGGTGTGGCGTGGGGTTTGTGTTTTACCCTCTCGGCTTGACACGAGACATGCATCATGGGGGGTTCGAAGTCACCAGATATGTATACACAGATAGAAGATGGTCGTGAAGTTGGTTGGTAAATGGATGAAACAATCCCTGAGTCCTGAACCCTTGGCATACTTTAGGGGCCGAAATACCAATACTATTGTGGGGGTTTCCTTATTATGATAATAGTATAAGTACTAAGGCCCCCAAAATTGGCCCTTTTGCGAATTCCGGTCTGCTCCTCTGCACCCCACGAGTAGATTGTTCATCCGCAGCCTCGCGCCAAGGTTTCTCAAGGCTTCCACGATGCAGCAGCTTCCCGAACCGGGTCTGGGCCCTCTTTTTGTTGTGGGGCCTGCTATTTCACACTGAGGCTCGCCGCAGCAACCACCATGACTGTCGCCGTCACCGTCGCCTGTCATTATCACATATGATCACAATCCTGAACCATCACTTCCACCATCATCATCCTCAGCCGCTCTCACAGTCGCAACCGTCATGGTATTCGACCCCATCCAGAACCAACATCATCATCATCAGCATCAGCGTCAGCATCACCATCATCACCATCGTCATCGAATTAATCAGAATTTTCTTACAATGCTATCATCACGACTCCAATCACCATCCTCACCAACGGCATCATCTGGAATGTCATCCTCACTCTCATTCCTGCTCCCGTTCTTGCTATCCCTCTCGGGACATCATAATATAGGGGCCTCAATAATTAGAATAGGGTTTTGGGGCCCATTATACTATAGTTATAGTGCGGAACCCCAAAATAATTGGTAATTGTTTAGGCCCTTATATTGGATGCAATGATCGTCAGCGCTTTTGGTTCTGTTGCCGGGAGTGTGGCGTGTCGAGGTTCCACCGCATCTCTTTCGAACACAGCCTCGCTCCTAGCTTCTTTTTACTGTTAGCTATACTAATACTAGTACTATTACTATTATTATTGCTATTACTATTTTATCAGTATTATTGATTTTGTGAGTACTCTTACTATCATTATTATTACTACCATTACTATTGCTATTATGATTGCGATGACGATTGCTCTTACTATTACTGCCATTATCTTGGGGATTTTCAGGCGTCCTAAGGGAGGTTGCCGCATCGGCCTCGTTGGGCTCCTACTAAGGGGCTCTTAATAAGGGCTCCAGTGAGGGCTCCTATAAGGGCTACTATATATACTATCTATATATATATATATATATAATATTAAACAAGGGCTTTAATCAGGGCTACTACAAGGGCTACTATAAGAAGGCCTGTAGTAGTAGAAAGTTTCCTTGAAGGGTTCCTTTACGCCCTGGTCGTGAGAAATGCTTCAGTCCGAAGAGTTGCGCCGAGCTGTGCATGGAGCAGCCTTTCCAAACTCCTACACCCTAAACCCTTAAACCCTAAAACCCTGAACCCTAAACCCTTGGACCTCGCGGCCTTGTGGATGCTCGCGAGCAAGGGCAGACGTAAAAAGGAGCTTAAAAAAAAACCCTTGGACTTCAGCCCTTGAGCCCAAGGTCGGTGAGCACCGTCTTCAGTTACACCCACAAGAGCTAGTCACCTACTCTTCGTATGGTCAAAATTGTTCGTGTTATTGGTAGTTTGTGAGTATTTAATGCTTCTAGTCCATGCGGCCATGCGGGAAAGGCGTATACCTTGGATCAGGAAGGTCTCAGGGCAGTCATTTCGCTGCGCCCCAACCTCCGAAACCGTCTAAACCCCGCAGAGAGAAGCCAGAGCCCCAAAAGACACAGACCCCTCTGCTTCGCTGTGTTGGGACAAGCCCCTGGCATCTTCAAGCGCTTAAACCCTCAACCCTAACCCAGAGAACCCAATACCCCTTAATTAAGGAATATAGCTTAAATCATAATATGAATCCCTTTATTATTTAAGGTCTATTCCTTAATTAAGGGGGTCTTGGGCTCTCTGGGAAGCCCCTAAGCTGCGGAACTCGGGAGCTCCTGGTTTCCACGTCCTTGTGAAGGGCGGGCCGAGGTATCCCGATTTTTCGTAGCCCTTTTGAAGCTCACTTCCAGGTTTGTATCTCTGATCCGGATGGACACTGGCCTGCCGTTCAAGACCAGTCAGTGAAGGACGAGCAGCCGCTTGTGCCAGAAGTCGAAGACTTGTTGTATCCAGTGTACCATGGCCCAGGACCTGGCAGAGTATGGAGAGATTGCCAGGCGGGTCCTCATCAACCCCTCGCCCCTGGCAGCTTTGCAGTGCTGAGGTTGAGATTCTCGGATAGGGAGCTTAGGGGCTTTGCTGGAGGTAGGGCTTCGAGCGATTCCCGATGTCGACTCTTCGCAACGTGCACTGACGGCAGGCTAGATGCCAGTTTGGCAGTCATTGCACGGCCGCAGCCCCGGCCAAGCAGCGGCTCTGGAGGGTATGGAATCAAAGGATTCAGGGTGCAAGGTTTGATGTCACCCACACCGGCACCCTCCAGAATCCCGGATTGCATTCTGTCTCGCAGTGATCCAGGCTCGAACGAGACACTCTAAAAGTTGGAGGAGACGACGAAGTACAGGACTCGTCTCTTCATGGTTGCAAGAATTTTTCTGGTTCTCTTACCAGGGTGACGTTTCTATTGGTTGCCACTCCTGCTCCCCCAATGAACGGTACTGCTAGTGTCTACTACTGCTGCTGCTGCGGCAGAGACGACGACTACTACCACCGCAACAACAGCAGCATCATCAGCAACAGCAACAGCACCAGCACCTAAAGGAACCTTAAACCTGTAAACCCTAAACCCCTAAACCCCTACACCCTAAACATTTCACGAACCTTAAAAGAGTGTCTGAGGTGTATCCTGGTCACCTACTTCGACGTCCGCTGCGCCCAGCGCCTCATGCTCAGCGGCCTTGGTCGCTGCGAGCCGTTCCCGCCGGCACGCGCCCCGGGCGTTTCATTTCATTATTTTTAGTATTGTATGGTTTTTATTGTTATTGTTCTTATTAATTACGATTATTCTAAATGCTATGATTATTACTGTTTGAATATTAGTTGGGTAGTTATGCTTTGTGCGTTAGTGTCTTCTTGTGGGGCGAGGAGAGCTTGGGGGTATCGAAGCCTAGTAAATCCAGCGCCATTCGCCGAGTTTGTTCTCGTACGCCCATGCCTCCTCGTGCTCTGATAGTGTGTCCAGCTTGAATAACAAATCTGAGGATAGGAAGGAATGGTTGTAGTCATAGCTGCAGCCGTCGCTGCTGTTCTTGGTACTTGCAGGCCAGGAACAGTTTGAGAGCGAGAGAGGGAGAGCAAGAGAGAGAGAAAGAGAAAGAGAAAGAGAACGAGACAGAGAGAAAGAGAAAGAGAGAAAGAGAAAGAGAAAGAGAACGAGACAGAGAGAAAGAGACAGAGAGAAAGAGAAAGAGAAAGAGAAAGAGAAAGAGAAAGAGAAAGAGAGAAAGAGACAGAGAGAAAGAGAAAGAGAAAGAGAAAGAGAAAGAGAAAGAGAGAAAGAGAAAGAGAGAAAGAGAAAGAGAAAGAGCAAGTTCTGAACGACTCCCGAACACCAGCTTAGACCACGTTTGCTGGTCAGGGTTTGGCTTTCTCAAGCCGGTGCCCGAAGTCCTCGCCCCAAGTTTGAGCGCAAGCCCCACGGAGGCCGCGCATGACATTCGTACAGTTCGCAGGACCCCCAGCTTCCTTTTACGCTTCTTCCTTTCAGCGTTTGGGCTGAGTTTGGGGTTCCAGGAGTGCAGGGCGTTGAGGATTCTGGGCTTCAAGATCTATGTGAGGAAAAGGGTGTTCCTAGGTCCACGTCCCAGTATGTGTGATTGTGCGTGTGCGTATTCTGTAGACGTGTGTGTGTGTGTAACAAGATGTAACTCGTTTGTCTGTATGCAGGTCTAAGTGCACAGGGCTCTTTGCGTCCTTGATCATGCGCTTTCCGCAACCCTTGATCTGCATAGACGCTCAACGTTATACGTAGGTGTTTATTGTTTATATATACACACCTTTAACTATTTGCCACTCTATGTAACTGTATATCACTCAATATAACTCTATATAACTACATATGATTATACTATTTATAGTCATATTTCTGCATATACACATGCCTATGCGCTGTAAACATACCCATTTCGCCAGGAAGGATTGGTGCAGGTAGGCTCCTACTGTTGGTTCAGCTCTTGCTTGAACCTCAACTTCTCCGCTCCTGCTTTCAAGGTGTGCACCTGTCAGCTTTCGCTGAAAAGGTGCTCCCATTCCAGTGGGTGTTGGGTTCAGAGCAAAGGATGTAGTCGACAAAAGCACTTTGGACTAAACGGGACAAAATTGAACTTATGCACTGTCATTGTCGGAAATTCAGAGCATTGTGCGTCGAATACAGACTTGATACCGTTCTTGCAGCAGCCTTTTACCGCGACCCAGTTGCACTTCCGGGGCGTGCTGTTCGCAAATAGCCTGATCTCAACATATTGGATGTAACAGGGTTCCGGCTCCTTTTCGAGAAAGCGGAAATCGTGAGTCGTGAGAGGGCCCAAACCGCGAAAGTTGCCTCCTCGGCTTCAAGGCCTTTGCTCTGAGTCCGAACCAAGAACAGCATATTCTAATACATATGTATATATATATGCATTTATATGTATATGTACATGTAAACATATAAAGAAAGAAATAAATAAGTATATATATATATATACACATGTTATGAGAATATATATTCGTGTATATATGTTAGACCATGTTTGAATAGGTTTGAATATATTAAGCGTCATTCGTCCGCTGGCAGGTGGATCATGTTCAGGGTGGCTTCAATCAGTTTGGCGAGGCACGCATGCTTTGTGGGGGGGATGTGTCCCATCCGTGCAGCTCAGTTGCCCTCAGACAGAGCCGTAGAATCCTGAACCTCTGCTTGTTCACCCGCACCTGTCATCGAGTCCCACAGCCTCAGCCAACCAGAGAACGGGCCCGGCGCCTCCGGTCCACTGGCTGGAGCAGAACGCAGATACACGAGGAAGAAGGGTGTGCAAGCAGGTTTATCCCGAAACTCAAGGACTGTACTTTTGAGGTGCCGGAGAGTCCTCTGAGAGTTGGTGCTACTCGAGCGAACTGTATCCCTTCTGGTCGAGAAACCTAGGCAAGGCTTTCATCCTAAGCCGATTTCAGGTGGCGCACATCAGTGCGTCCCATGGCTATGCGATTGTCGAGTTCTACGACATCCGCGCTGCACAGGCCAGGCCCTTTGGGCATCCTGCCATGTGCCACTGAGGGGATCCTGAAGAGTGGTTGATACGGTTACTACAGGGGTTCGGAATACTGAGGCATTATTTTCCGTTGTAGCCGTACATATTTATACTTCCAGGGACCCCGGCATCCTGTTGTGATTGTTCAAGGCCTCTCTATCCTTCAAGCTGTTTGAGCTGCCAACTGTTCTGGGCAACAAAGACGGGGAGCCTTCTCGACTTGAGCAAGGGAGGGCAGAGCAAGGTCGAAAGGAAGGTTTTGGGTAAAAGGAGCCATGGAGCAGCCAAGGAGTTGCAATGGGGAACTGGAAGTCTGCGAGAGCCGAGTGCTACGAAGAAAGGGGGACGGGTGATTCGGAAACAGGGGCAACACCCGCATGTCAAGCAACACCCTTGCTAGCAGTAGCTGGCTGGTTTACGAGAGCCGACGTGCGTTACTGGCCTTCACCCACGAGCCCAGCTGCTATCCAAACCCTAGCCCTCCGAATAAGAAGCTCCAAAACCCCAACCCCTAATACAAAACCCTAAATTTCCTAAACTCAAAGCCAAAGCCTTTCAACCTTAAACCCCAGGCCCCAAGACCCGGTGGGTCCCACCCATATAGATCCATTGTAGCCCTCTTACAGAACCCCTTATAGAGCCCTGACAAGCCCTTACAAGAATCTTCCTAGAACCCTAACCTTACACCCTACACCCTAAACCCCAGAACCTTAGAGGACCCCTTCAAGGAACCCTTAAAGGAAACCCTTAGAAGGAACCCTTAAAGGGACCCCTTGAAGGAACCCTTACAGAAAGCCCCACCCCGGTTACCGTGTTTCCCTTTGCCCTTGGCTCAGATGTTGCTCGCCGCCTCCCAGGGCACAGCGATCCCTTGGACGCCTGAAGCCTGTCCCTATTAAAGGGTTTCTAGGGTTCCTTCCAAGGGGCCTATAAGGGCTACTATAAGGGCTGTTATGACGATTTAGTATAGGAGTATAGGGTTTAAAGAATTACCTACACAATTTTGGGGGTTCCTAATTATAAGTATAGTATAATACACGCCAAAGCCCTATTCTAATTATTAAGGCTCCTGTGTTAAATGGTTCCTTGAAGGGTTCTAGGAAGGTTACAGGGGGGAAACCTGTCCTTATAAAGAAGACAAAGGGCTTTATAAGGGTTCTACATATAGGGGTCTTATCAGGGTTCTCGATGGGTTCTTATGAAGGAGATGAGTTCTTGTCAACACTTCTTACAAGGATTCTATAGGGTTATAAGGGTTCAGGAAGAGCTTGTATAGGGGTCTCAGGGTTCTATAGAGGGTTTCTACGAGGGTTCTCTAGCCGAAAGGCCTGAAGGAGATGACGGCAGGCTCTATAACGCCCTAAAGCCCTAACGCCCTGCCCTAGACCCGAACCCTAAACCCCCCCTAGGCCCCAAAACCCTGGACCTTCGGGGGTTTAGGAAGGGTTGAGGGTTGGGAGTTTCGGATCTCGGGACAAGGGATTGAGCATTCAGGGTTTAGTGGAATTTCGCTTTCCGAAAGCCGTTTCTTTTTTTGATTTCAGTTGAAGGTTCAGGGGTTGCACCGAACTCTGCTTCTCTGGACATCTCATCAGCGTCAGGGGTTTGGGATGTGCAGATTCTCAGCCCGATTTGATCTTCGTGCCCTGGTTGCTTTCTAGGTCTCGTGTGGAGGGCCAGCCGGGGTCGACGAATTTGTGGCAGGGGTTTTGCGTGTCAAGCTAGTGCTAAACCCTACACACTAACCATCCTTACAAGCCCTAATTTTGGCACCTTAGACCCCTAAACCCGAAAGGCAGGCATCTCGGCTGCCAGGTGCACGTTGCACGCCGCCCTCTTTTGCAGTTTTAACCCCGGTCCTTTTGACCACACCTCGCAAGCCATGGCTGATCAGTACGAACGCAGCCGTGCTGAGATGAACAACCCGGCAGTGGTAGCAGCGCAGAGCATGTTTTTTACCGGACCTGGT
>BGNK01008344.1:1622-11947 GCA_003297005.1 Symbiodinium sp. clade A Y106 | reverse complement strand
CCATTCCTCCATTCCCTACTAACCAAAGGTAAGCTTCACCACACCCACACCCACACCCACACCCACACCCACACCCACACCCACACACACACACACACGAGCTGATGCAAATCTGAGGAAAAGTCTCAAACACCTCATCCAAGGGAGAAGGCAAGGGCAAAGAGGCGAGCTCGAGAGATGAAGTGAGTTCGTCGGTCTTGCCAGTCTAAGTCTACTAGTAAGTGTTGCAGTTTTCCCGAAGCGGGAAAGACGTGAAGACCACGGCACCCGTTCGCTAGGCCAAAGAGCGAGTGGAAGGCAAAGCCAAAGGAGCGGCCCCGTTTGGACGGAGAATGCATTGGGCGCCTTGGTCACATTGTTCTGAGCTTGAACGCTGCATCAGCAGGTGCCGAAAGCTGTGCCCGAAAGTTGGCTTGTCCTCATACTGAGGTGCAGCCCCAATACCAACAACCTGAGCACGACACTGTGTTTGGCGATGCACATGCTGCGAGTGATTTGGATATGGATGCATTAGCATCCCTGCTTAACGGCGCCTCAGCACGGAAAAGGTGCCAGCGCTGCTGCTAACTGACTGTGACGACATGCTTCGCGACGCTTGTTGGGCTGAGGTACCAGAACAAACACTGCGCCGAAGAGTCGTGCCTTACACCACAAGAAAACTGAAGGGATAAAGGCTGGCGGCTTTGCGTTTCCGGTGCTCCGGCATTGAGTGCTTGATAGTGTTAGTTCCACGCATCAGCCAAACCCTCGATTGCCCCTGGGAAAGGTTCTCGATGATTCAAGGGCACAGAACATCGCCATCGTTTTGAGCAAGCTCCCAGTGTCGTCCGAGGACGTGTGCGAAGCGCTAAGGACACTTGATTTTTCTCGGCTTGCACTTTCAGATGACATGGTGGAACTGTTGGCGAGTATACTCCCGACGCCAGAAGAAACGCAAAAGCTGCAGACACACAAAGATTGTCCAGAGCGTTTGAGGGACATTGAGCAGAAGGTATTGCCTTTCTGCTTTCTGCCACGGGCAGCTGCTCGCTTGAGATTTTTTCGGTTTGCCGCTTCGCACGCAGAAAGCGCAGCAACGTACCTGCAACGGTGTCGCACCCTCCAGCTTGCCGCCATGGAAGCCAGAAGCAGCCAAGAGCTTCGGAGGGTTTTGGCTCTCATACTTCGCATTGGCAACTACATCAACCACGGAATTAGGGACGTCAGCGATGGCGCCGGTGCATGTGCTTTCTCCATTGAGACTCTGGCGGCCATTACAAGTTTTAAACTTGGCAGCATGTCCAGTCTCCAATTTCTTTGCACGTCCTTTCGCCGAGCAAATCCAAGATTTCTTGACGCGTTACAGACGAGCCTAAAGCATGTTCCAAAGGCGGCCAGGGAGAAGAGCATGAATTTAAAGTCTTGCATCCAGGCCTTCCGGAAAGAAGTTGACTTCGCAGAGAGGGAGGTGTCCTCAATGCCGGAGGATCAGCTTTCAGAAGTCACAGCCGGTCTTCTGAAAGATTTAAATGCAGAAGCTTTTGAGTTGGAGAACTCACTGGCGATGGCGTATGGTAAGTGCGAGGAGGCCCAACAATACCTTTGCACATCCGAGGACAAGGCAAACGATGCAGCTCCGCCTCCCTACGAGAATTTATTCTTGCACCTGTCCGACTTCCTTGAGTCCTTCCGTAAAGCTTGGACAGCGCCTGCAAAGCAGGCATCGAAACAGAAGACGTCATGTCCATGATGCATCAGGGTGACAAAAACTGTTATTCGCAGCATTTCGCAGCAGTGACAGACAAGCTATCCGTTTGATTGCGAGGCTGGGAATGGAGGAACAGATTCTTTTAGTCGATGGCATGGTCCCAAGGAAAGCATACGACCAAGTAGAATCAAATTGAAGTACATTGAGACTGGTGGATCAGGAGGTATTCTTGGTTAGGTTGGGGGCATGGGCGGCTCTTGAAAGACTCATGTCAGGCTTGAGCTTACTGTTTCGGGCGTAGAACACGGCTTAAGGTTGCTGTTGTGCCAATTCAAAGCCCTAAGCCCTGAGCCCACAACTTGATACGAGTAACAATGTTGGTGCGGTGTATCGACCTTTGCTTCGGGGGACCTGCTGACGTTCGCGACGAATGGGTTCCCTGTAAGTCGCTATCGGCACAGCTCCATGCTATCCGACTTAACCTTAAGCAGACTAGATACTTCGAGCCAGAGCGCGCTGCGGCGGTCAAATTCGAAGAAAGCTCCTCGTCCTCCTCCTCCTCCTCCGCCTCTTCCATCATGCTGCTGTGCTACCGCCCGGATCCTTGTCCTCCTATATACTGTCATCCAACCCTATCCTTTTTGCGCCTCCTATTGCTTGTAGTACACTCCCGCTTCTGTCGCCTGAGCAGGCCATCAAGGAGCTCTGTAGACGCACTGGCGCAGAGATCGACCCGATAAGCTCAGCACAGGCGCCAGTGTTGACGGGAGCTTGGGCATACATAGCGGTTTTGCGGATCGCTTTTGAAGCTGGAGTCCAGGGCGGGCTGCTTCGGGCTTAGCGGTAAGTCGGTAAGGGTGAAGGCGGCATTTAGCTCAGGTTCCCCATGTATTCTAAGGAGAACTTGGGTGTCGCAAAAGAACCTTCAAGATCGTACATGAGTCGCGTCCGCGAATTTTTCTAAGGTTGTTTTAGGAGTTTCCGTACATTTGGAATCCACTGCTTAGTTTGCTGAGGCAGACAAATTGTTTCGCAGACCATCTTTGGAGATAACGAGGGAGGGAAACAGAGAGAGCGAGAGATCGACCTTGTTGCAGTAGCATGTTTACATCGCCCCGATGCGGCAGCAGAGGCGACCAAAGAAGGACTTGTGGACCTAGGGCTCAGCGCATGGCGCAGCACATGCAGCCTCCTGCGACCTTCATTAAGTAACCTCCATGAGGCAACCAATAACCCCAAACCGTGGGCAAGATCTGATTCATGACGACAAAAGGGAAGAATCTCAAACCGTGTCCTTGTGTGCAAAATGATGCGAAACTCCATGCACCCCACAACTTTAACGACACTTACTACAACTCCCAGGTTATAAGCCCCAAATCCGAACTTGGTTCAGTGGTCTTGGAGGTCTTGGGACCCAAGACAAGAGAACCTCCACTGCGCTGCCGATGACCAAAAGCTGCTCTGCACCTCTGCAGAGCTCACAGGAGCGTAGGGCTTGCAGTGTAGAAAGAGCAGATGAGGGCGTCCGATCATCGATCGTGAAATCTGAACTTGCTGGGACGAACACGGCAGCGATTTAGCTGGTGATTTTCATCATTCTGCAGGGGTGCTCCTAAATGCACTTCTGTCAGCGTGACTCCTCAGCATGGTTTCGTGGCCAGTGCTTACATGAGCACTCGCCTGATTGCTAGTTTCCAGGATTTTACGACATTAGGCAAATACTAGCGTTGTATTTCCACCCACACCATGCATCGCACCTAGGCCAAACACACAGGTTGACATCCTGCAGACACTTGTGGAAGAGTGAACACTACGCACGGCGGAAGGTGTGTTTCATATAGGAACAGGTAGTCCCTAAGAAGCCCCTTCTGAAACCCAGTCAGTTTCCATGTTATTTATCATGTGGTGTTCCACTACTTGTCTCTCCTTAATTGGGAGAATATCCCCTAAAGCCCTATATGGTCCACACCGTCCCCATATGCATATGTAACTTGTATGTGTATGTATCCCCTCATCATTTCATGCCGCAGCTTGTTCACATCAAGCCGCTCCCTTTATTTCGATTTCCTTGTTGCCGACCGGGCCATAGCCTAAGCATGCCGAAGCTTGAGGGGGGTTTTCAGTCAGGATTTGGGAAGTTCTCATGGAATGCGAGAGGAATGCGGGGGCGCATCTTGAGAGCGGTATACCGATGATTTGGTGAGAGTCCCGAGACTTTGCAAGCGACAAGAACGAGTCAGTTTCCAGTGGCCCCTCGAGTAATGTGGATGTCTGAAAGATGAGAATTGTTTTTTCAGCTGTATGACACTCGATGTAAAAATTGAGGGGGGGCTATTCCGAATCATGCAGACCCCCGCATGGGATGGAATGCAAACTTTCGGAATCACGTTCCGTAAGTTCTATTCGCGAAGATCCTGGTTTCTGGCTCAAAAGACATCCGGGCAGCCATTCAGCACGAGACTCTTTCCCAAGCTAAGTATGGAAGCCCAAGCTAGAAGCAGGCAATATGCAATATCTTATGGTTCCATTCAAGTACTACCGAAACATTGTGCTTCGCAATCCTTCTAGCTACTTCGTGAGGAAAGCATATCAGGCTTATTCTGAGCTTCTCGTTCCGGGTCTTGGAGGGTCAGGAGGACCTAGTCAGTATACTTACAAACTTTAGTAAGTATATTCACAACCCGAGAAGCTATGTCATGAGCGGATTATCCCACCCAAAGAATCATCCCGCTAGAAAACTCACTAAGCTTTTCACCTTTAACCCAGAATGGTCTACATGTTAATTTCGATCCATCCCGAGAAACCCTACACCCACAATCCCTAAACACGGTAGGCCCTAAACCTACAAGGAGATATCGGCCTTGGCATCTGGAGGCATGGCCTCCGTCGACCTGACGATCAAGCCCGTCCAGGCTGCTTTTTGGGGCGTTGATTTAAATGACTTCGGGGGCATGTATTTACGGTTTCCTGCAGGTCCTTAAGGAAGCCCGCAGTGGCCATTTTTGGAACAGGGATTTTGATCACTGGTGGTCTGGTCAGCATAATAAGCGCCTTCTGATGATAATGCGATTGGGATCCGTTCAGCTGCTGCAGAGCGCTCATACGTCGGTCAAAACAAGTCTGAGGGATTCAATAGATCAAGGCATCATCATATTGATGTCAATCAACGCCACCGCTGTCCACACTGTGCTAGTGTTCTCTGTCTTTTCGTGCAGAACTGCTCAGTGGCGTTCCCTGCATGGATGGGTCGCTTGTTGATGTTGGCCCCTGTTCCGTGCAGGACGGTTCCCCCCCAAGGCAATGATGGTGCTATGCCTGAGCCCTCAGGAATCCATCGAGCGAGCTTGGCGTGGCAAAGAGGCCTCCGTACCTTCCACTGGACAGCTTCTTCCTGTTGTATCATTACCGTGGAGCTCCACAGCAGTCTGAACCTTGCCAACATTCGTGGATTCACCGTAATTTCGCGTGAGCTCGTCTTAGACTTGAACCTTCTGCAGTACCGGATGCTCGTCATACTAGAACTTATACTGCAGAGCAGGCCAGAATTGCGTAGAGCCATGTATCCGCCAGTAGGCAGCCCTCAGCCCTGAACATTTTCCATGTAAATCCTCCACAGTCTGGTTTTTGGAGCGCTGGGAGGTGCCTGCTGGTGCCAATGCTTGCGAGTTTCGGGTCAGCATTGACACCACAGCCACTGTGAACGAGCTGAAGGAGAAGGCTGGCAACGGAGTACTTGGAGGTTCAGGGAAGTACACTTAAAAGCAGGTTATCGTTCCTGTGAGCCTCCCAGTAGGGATACGGATGTCCCTTAGTTGCGCAGCATGGACTTCTTGTGGAAAGGTGCAATTCTCATGGAAAGTCGAGCCACACCTGCACCTTAGGAAGAAGCATGAGAGACGGAGTCGTGGCTTTCACAGGGGCATTAAGGGGGAGGCCAACTATCCCAGACGACAGGAGTCCCAAGCAAGGGCTTACAGCCACTGAGACTTCCCTTGAACTCAGACGCAAAGACCTGAGTTGTTTGGAGTCCCCACACAGTGATGCATCTGGAATCTGGACGATTTTTTATCCTAAGCCTTCCACTCTGGTGCCCATACATGGAGCCTAAATCCTGAGCCCGATCTAGATATGCACTCAACCACAATCAATGTCAGCTTTGTCTACAGCTGCGTGCCGGAAATACAGCCAGCAGGAAGCGCGGCTCTATAACCTTTTAAACCCTCGACCCAAATTTATACAGTGATACATATTTGTATATGTATATATGCATACAGGTTTCGTGTGAGCCCGGGGATCTCTGCGCACGTCAGCATCCCACTGGCAAGCATTCGCCTGATGTGCATGGGTCACGTGTGGCAGGACGACATAGACTACAGTTCGAATTTGGGGCCGAGGGTTGAAGATGTTGGGTTCAGGGTTTAGCGTTTGGGAGTTACAGTTTGGAATTTTTCTCCCCCAGAAACGCACTCCCCATAACACCATATTAAGACTTTTTGCAAAATGTCTACAAGGGGGTAGGGGAATATCTGTTATTCGGAGCGTGGAGTTTCTTTTTAGTGTAACGGACAAGTGATAAACTTGGAAGCCTCAATAATGAGGTAAGGCTGTTGTGATGGTTATGGGTGAATGTACGCAGGTCCCTATGGGGTTCCTAGGGAAGACTGGCGAGTGTGTGTGTGTGTGTATATATATATATACACATACATACATGGTGCCCCCCTGGGAGGTCGGAGATGAATACCTCTATCTTTCTTCCTCAAAACCAGGAATCCATGGTTTTGCTTGTTTTCTGCCATGACTTTAGGCTCCTCACCATGACGCCTTTAACAGCGATGTTTGCATATTAACATTGGTTTGATTGGGACAGCACGGCACCCTTCACGAACACAATGCAAAACATGCTGCGCTGTTCCAATCGTTTCGGAACATACTACACGAGCTGTCGGCAAACACGCAGCTCATTTCAGTAACACCTGTGCTTCCATGCATGGCCGGGTAGATGTTTATTCAACACACATTCCAATACGGAGCGACACCAGGCCCAAACTCAACACCTACCGCAAGCTAGCGCCGTAGAGCGCTGGAGTTGCAGAGCTGTTTCGAGGGTGATGGTCGCAAGCCGAAAGCACCGAGAGGTCTCTAAACACCCAGAAACCTACTATTCTCCGGATCCATTCAGACACCGGCTCTGAATTTAGGGGCCTCCAAAATTCGTGAAGGTCGCAGGCCGAAAGCATCGAGAGGAAATGGTAGATCCATGGGAGGGTATACACATGCATGTGTGTATATATACATATATAACTCTACATACATAAATTTAGTGGGATGTCCGCTAAAGGAGATTACTCATTGAATTGCAGCAGAACTCGCTAACGGCATTGGTGTAGTTTCATAGTCGAGGTATCGTCATCCCCTTCCACAGGCACGTCGCTCTGTGGCGCTAGACTCCGCTAGACAGGGTCGTCCGGTCAGGAGGCTTGCTCCCCTCCAGCTGAAGGGCACGATTTGCACAAGTTTCTCCGACGATTTCCCCGCCCCACTCCACACTGCCACGCTGTCGCCTCAACGCTGCAGGATAATCTGGTGAAGTTTCCGGCCTCTGGAGCTAGTTAACCGAACACCGTACCACGACTCACGTATTTCCCCCGATGCCCCGCCCAACGACCTTGTGCACTCTCCGCAGCCCGCCCAACCGAAACTCGGGTATGGAGTTCGTCACGCGAAAAATCTTTGTTTGCGGGCCACACATTGCGATAAAAGCATCCGAGGCACATCCTAAACAAGACAAAGACAAGCATCACAGCATAAATTGAATCGGTTTTTCACTATGGGCGTAGTGGTGCATGCACCACCTCGCCTTCCTGCAGGACTGCCATCACCGGGGGCGGGGGGGTACAGGGTTGTCAGTGGATGACTCTGGGGTAAGTGCGCTTCCCTAGGGACCATGAACCGCTACATCTCCAGAAGCAGTCGAAAAATACGGGCAAAGAGCAAAGAGTTTCGCCAGCTTGAAGCGGGACTTCAAGTGTGACCTTTGGGGGTTTGTAAGGCGCCCGGGCTCAAGAATTCCAGCCGCTAGTGCAGTGGGACATGTGTTGCTTTGTTTTGGTTTGGTCTGGATTTCTCGGTTTCACGTCGTGATTGCTACTAATGAAATTGCCGGCACCCACATTGCCATACGGAAAAGGCTCCCTGCCGCAGCCAAACATCGGCTAGATTTAGCCAAGGCATGAAAAGACCCACACGACGGTGGGGAGCCACAAACAGGGGACATACCATAAGCAGACCAGAAAAGGGCTGCTAATTCGGGAAATCCTTGTAGAATCCTGGTAGGCTTTTGCCCAGAAGCCGTGAGCGAGACTTGAGGGGGTCAACAACCCAACAACCACACCTACACGACCTCCCCTCAGGTTGCCCTTAAACTCTTGGAGGGCGAGTTGAGGTACTAAACGCTTGATTGGCATGGTTTGATCCAAGCCAGGCCAGCAAACCCTACAAAACCTTATGCACAGCCCCCTGTGTGCCCTATTTGCAAGATTCCCCTTCAACAACAATCTTTCGATGCAATACATCCTTAAGTCCAGGGCCCAGCCGACCCTCAACCGTAAAAAAAGTTAGGTAACGCAATAGTTTCAAATTTTTCGCCGATTCGCCAGGATGCTGAGACAGTTGGATCCGACCACCCCAGCAATGGTGACGTCGACCACCCCAGCAATGGTGACGTGGTGCAGTGTCTCAGCGGCCCGCCTGAGCCTCAATGTTGGAGCTCGTCGTAGTAAGTCTCAACAAGAAGGGTTTCCTCAGATAAGGAGTCCTTTGTTGCTCCTCATGCAAGGGTTAGAGCATATTGGGGTGTTTATGTGGGGTCCCCTATTTATGGACAGCCCGCACATGAATCTGCTTGTTTTTGTTCAGTCGCGGGCAATCCCGGGCGCTGACTACATCCATGGCCGCGAACCCTCTTTGTGCGACAATCCTTTTTGAATCCTTCCTCGTTTCCAGCATTAAACCATAAACCCTCTACTTGCCGCATTCCGCCATCTGTAATTTCCTCATCATCCTCATCGCCGTGGTACACCCAACCGAGTAGCCATGAAAAGGAGATTTTTTGTCCCCAGATTTGGAATGAGAATGAATTCCCCTGTTGCATGTAGTACGTATTCTATACGTAGGAAGAATGCATCTCACCGGGTTCAACCGCCTAAAAGATCAGTACCGGTAAACGCCACACCCTAAACCCCAAACCCAAGGCATCCCACAAAACACTAACATATCCCATAACTCCCAATGTGAGCTGCTGCCATATTAGGTTACCAAGGAAGGAGGGCTGAACATAGGGGTCACTGTTGTGGTTTAAAATTTTCCAAATATGTTTCCTGATAGACAGCCCTGTCCGCTACTTCAAGAGGAAATAGTGTATGTCCCCAATCTCTTTCTGTGGTTGTCAGGAGAGTAGTGGAGCTTAGGGCCTTGACAGCGTAGAATTTCAAGTTGCGGGTACCGCAATGTAAGACTGCCAGAATAACTGCTAACCCCGAAACCTTACGTATCCCTACATGCCTTGTCTGTGGGAGAGTTCAACTGCCGGAAATCTGCAGGCAGTGGGATGCACCCAGCCAGTCTTTGGCCAGAGACTCAGAGGTTCATGGGGGTTTGGGTTGTCGGTTGGGATTCACGGTTTTAGGGTTTAGGATACGTCCCTCCTAGAACGGCTTTATATGGGATCCTTATTAGGGATGGTAGCAGGCATGAAGGGTGGACATAGCATATTCTCCAACAAGGTACCAGGTCCACTAGCCACATGCTGAAATATTCAGTGTAGATCTTATATGGTAGGTAACAATAGTAGCAGTACGAGGGTATTGGGAGGTTACCGGTTACCGCTGTCTCTAAGAGGGTTCATTTAGGCTTGAGGGTTTTTCTGGATTCAGAGACGTAGTTGTGACAGTCATTCGGGTTGCATTGGAGGGCATCCGCTCCGCGGAAACTGTTTCTTCAGCTGTAACTATCTACTCTCCGAGGCAAGGTTTTGCTAATTCATCCGAGCTACAGTGAGCACATGCCCAAACTTCTAGTTTCTTCTGTAAAGCAAGATGATGCACTTGGAACAGGAATTGAAGACAACGTGGATAGTGCAGCAATGGCCCTGCACATCACCAGTCTCATGCAATGGGCGGTGGCACCGCTCCATGCACACCCCCGAAGCTGTAGTTTAAGAAGCTTGCTCCCAAATCCCTAGAACCCTGGATTTCAAGAGTAAACCTTGAAAACCATCGGTCGGATTCTGCCAGCATAGGCGCAGGCGCAGCAGCAGATGATGCCGAACCTGGAAATGATGCGCGGAGCCCGGGTTTGGTCAGTTGACTATAATGAATGGATCATCCGCCCCTGGATGTTCAAAATATTTTCTTTAAAAGGCGACCATAGATACGAAGGGTTGTAGGGGCCAGGCCAGTGAATTGGCAATCAGATTGTGCTCATGATAACCGTCCGGACCGTCGTGGCATGAATCAAGGCAGCTGTGAATCCTACTTAACTTGTGAGTGCTGCATGCCATGACCGTGATATGTATAGCTGACTTACCGCTGCCATAGGGCCCTTGAGTCAACAGAATAGCAACGCAGTTTCGGGGAAAAGT
>BGNK01008340.1:0-11973 GCA_003297005.1 Symbiodinium sp. clade A Y106 | reverse complement strand
AGCACCTCAACCCCTTAGCCCCGCCCCTGAACCCCTAAACCCGTACACCCCCTAAACCCCTAAACCCCTAGACCCCTCAACCCCTAAACCCCTAAACCCCCAACCTAAACCCCCCACAAACCCTAAAAGCCCGGAGGGCGTCCCGGAAGCGACGGAGCTGGCATAGACTTACTCCCTCCGCTATCGCCCTTTCTCTGACTCCTACGGGGTCGGCGGCTGGAGCCGCAGGCTCTTAAATTTTGGATTTCTGTGGGGCTTCTGTAGCGGTTCTGTACGGGTACCATTTATTCTGACTTATGACTCCAGAAATATGCGATTCTTTTGTTTAGAGGGTGTCGGGGTTTAGGGTTTGCGGTATATGGTTTCGGGGTTTCGGGTTTCGGGTTCTGTGCTGTAATAAACCCTCCTTCTTGAAGAGGGTCTATCATAAATCAGCAATCTGGCCCTAAACCCTAAACCCTATAAACCCTAAACCCTATCAACCCTAAATCCTAAACCCCTAAACCCTAAACCACGATTTCAGGGCTTCAGGTCATCAGGCCCCTAGAAGGCTTTGAGGCTTTCGGGAGCAGGGCTCCGCCGCTTTCAGTATCAATTGAGGCCAGGAAGGAATTGGGAGAGCTTGGGGAGTTTGGGCATTGAGGGAAGGTCTGACCCTAATTTGGGGCCCTATACTACTAAGGGTACTTTATAGGAACCCCCCATTAAGGGATCTGCTTGTTGGATCCTCCCGGGGGTCTGGGGAAGGATGAAGGCTTCAGAGTCCTATCAAGGCAAAAGTTGGGCATTCGAGTCTTCGTGTGGTTTCGGGGTATATTCTGGGCTTTGAAGTAATAAACACTTCTTTCCTAAAGATTCCTTTCAGGAACGGATCTGTAAAACAACTGAAAAGTATGATGCTCCAGAATCCAGTATTGGGCGTTCGCGTCGAGAGTTCCGACGATCGCTAGGATTCTTTTTGACCCATACATTCCAAGAAGATTCCCTGACCTAGAAGTACGCCCCGAAAAATGAAGCCTTACAGCCTAAATCCAAACAACCCCTTCATCTATCATAACTGGCTCCGTTGTAGACTACCTTAACCCTGATACCTGAAACTAATATGCCATATGACCCCAGAATGAAAATCCTACAAGACGTGTACTAAAAGTCAAGGTTTAAAAGCTTTAAACCCGAAACCATCCAACAAAAGAAAAACGGAACGCTCCCTGGGTGCAGCCGCAGAGCCCCGAGTCCAGACCGCCACTGAAGAGAAGTCCCACGTGGGCCTCAGGACTCATGAGGTTTAATTGAGGGATTTAGGGGTTAAGGGTTCGAACCCGAAACCCGATTCACTTAAAAAGGATTCTGATGGGGTAAGTAAGGTGAGGGTATAGGGTTGAGCCGCTTAGGATATAGGGTTCAGCGCATAAGGCTCGATTGTGTTTTGGGTATGGGGTTGCGACTGTCAAGGATAAAGATCTGGCATCCCCACATCTGCATACTGGACCGTTGTAGCAGTACATAGCAGTACATAGCAGTACATACATACCTATACGTACCCCTAAACCCTAAACCCTAAACCGGTACGTACCTACCGACTCACCTGCGTACAACCCGTGTCTAAACAACTCCAACACCTCCAAACCCCGACAGACTCACGAATTCCTCGTGTCGCGTCCCCAAATCCCATAACGGCACCTACCTATAGTCTCCATTGTAGTTCCTTTTTTTGGTTTAACCAAACATATAATTAGGATCCTATAAGGTAACTCCAAAAAGGAACTACAATGGAGACACTAGGTAGGAGCCTTTGGGAGGACTTTTGGGTGAAGCCGCCTCCCCAGCCACACAGCGCCGCGCTGCTTGGACCACGAGCGCTTCGAGCGCCGAGCTGTCAGAGGTGCCAGGAGCGATCGGCCTCGCTCTGAAAGGGTTCTAAACTAGGGGCCTTCATAATTAGAATAAGGTTCCTTTAAAGGGTCCTTTAAAGGGGTTCTATAAGGTCATGTTCGTGTATAAGGGATCTATTGGGCCTTAGGGATTTGGGGTTGTCTGGCATAGGCGCTTTTGAAACTGAAGTTCGGCGCTCTGTAGCGTGCTGATGGGGTTTCTAGTGAATCTCTACTAAGGTCTTGCTAAGTTCTTATAGGTGTTATCGGGGTGCCAGAGAGTTTTGTAGGGGTGTTATCGGCCTTAACTACTAGTATAGGAATGATGTGGCCGATGACGATGGCAATGGCAGCAACAACGAGGATGCGACTCCTGGTAGAGCTCGCCGTGGTCCTGAAGTGGATGATGTCTGATGATGGTGATGGTGATGATGCTGATGACGACGATGGCGATGACGATGATGATGAATAATATTATGCTGACTAATGGCGATGGTGATGGTGATGATGATGATGATGTTGAAGGGGGACGGGGTGATTCTTGGTTTCTAACAAGTGGCGCATGGAGCCCGTGGAAAAGATCGGGCGGCGAGGAAGACCAGTCCGTGGCGGCGAGGCGGTGAACCACGCGTGGGCAAGCCTGGCCGAGGTTTGGGTTGAACCTGGACCCTGAAGAACCTCGCCAGGGTTCCTTCATCATGATTCCCTTGTATAAGTCCCTAAGAAGCTAAGTTATTTAGGGTCCAGGAAGGGTTTAGGGTTTAGGGTTGCGAGGTTTAGGGTCTACGGTCTTGGAGATTGGGGTTTAGGCTTGAAGGGTTCAGGGTTCCTTTAATTTACCGGTTCCTGTAACATCTGAGGATTGCGGCAAGGGCTCCTTTAATTTACGATCTGCATATCAAGTTCTGTAAGGACTCGGCTGAGTTCAGCTCTTTTTGAAACGAAAATTGCCTGAACACTTCGAAGCGGTTCTGGGGTAGATACAGTAGACGAGTATACGAAATCAGCTGTCTACAAAAGCAGCTAAAAATTGCACGTTTCTTCTTAGAAACGATCTCTGTTTTGGCCTCCGAACCCGTCCCCTAAAGGAACCTGTCGGAGATTTGGGATGGCGGCCGCAGGAAAAAGTCTGTGTGGCCACAGCGCAGAGGCCAGGAGCTCGCAGCCGTCCTCACTCCGGCCAAGCCACCTGAAGCAAACCCCATAGATCCTAATAGTCGCCAGAATTATCCGGTAGAAACCCTATTTGGAGCCATACGCAGCCACAATTGCTGCAGCAAACCCTACACTGTACTGTAAGCCCCCCAGAGCCTTTAAAAAATCCTACTGGAAGAACCTGCAGTAAACTTACACGGCCAAGAATGCTGAAAAATGCCTCCTTTGCTGCCAGGACTCATGGGCATGACGCCCGAGAGGTCCGTGGCGGTGTAGATGCATCGCGACCCCTGCTCCTCGCGTACGTAAGCCGCCCAGAAAGAGCCCCGACGAGTCGAGAAATACCTGCACGGTTGAGGGTCTTAAGGTCGACCTTAACCCTAAAAACCTACCTTCTTATGGACTTGCACTGGGAAACCATCGTCTGCACCCCTAAACAGGTAGGTTCTATGGGGCTTAACGACTTAAACCTTGTATAACCAATTCCACTCGAGATTGCGGGACTAAGACATGTATGTATTGGGCTGCAAGCATCCCAACTGTCAGGGCTTGGGCACTTGAAGTCAACTCTAGAACTCTAGGATCCCTTAGTAACACCCGAGAGGAAGGGCTCCCTTTTTGATTTTGCGGAACTTCAAGTTCGGGGATCTTCGGCTGTGCATCCGAAGAAGAGTCAGTTTAGTACATATGCAGGCCCCTTTCTTTGGGGCTGAGTACCCAAGCCCAAAAAACAGGTTAACCTTTTGCTTGTAGTAACTTATATTTAACCAAAACGGTTTAAAGGTTACTTACCCAGCCCTCTCGTCATAGAACCCTTACAGAGCCCTCGTAGTAATCCTTAGCCCTAAACCCTAAACCCCTAAACCCTAAACCCTCCTTGCAGGAGCCCTGCACTCTCGAATTGCGGCCTTCGAATCTCCAGCAGGCCCTCGAGCTCCGCAAGCTCACGGGCTACGGCACCCCAGGAAAGCGCCTCTGGGCTTACTTGGAGGTTCATGGGTAGTTATAAGTTGGGTTATAAGTAGGGTAACTATACTTATAACCCATCTTAGGGGACCTATAAGCCCACTTATAATTACCCATGAACCTCCAAGTAGGGTTTAGGGTTTAGGTTGGGTACTGCTCCGATACAGTAACAGTCCATAATAGGGCTACTATTAAGGGCCTTATATACCTATACTATGAATATTATTCTGCTGCTACTGAGGGGGGGATCCATTTCATAATGGTTCCTTTACGGAACGAGTCCAAAACAAAGTAATTATTCAAGCATGGTACTCCAGAACCCAGCTAACTACAAACCCATGGGAATTTACGGGCTTTGGCGGCGTCGATTACCGACACTTCCGGGATGCGCTCCTGGATCTCGTCCCGCTGAAATACCTGAGGGCTGCGTGTCTCAAGAAAGGCTGGGTAAGGCACAAGCATAGTTAGTCTTCTGTAAACCCTTACCTTAACCTACCAAAACCTACTTTTTTGTAGGGTCCCTATAAAATCCATATTAGGGTTTATCATAAGAACCTACAAAAAAGTAGGGTTTGGTAGGTTCAGGTATCACTTATCATAACCTGAGCCTGACCCAAGACCCAATGCAAGTGTTCTGGCATGAGTTCCCCGCTAAGCTTGCATTGACATTCAGCCTCCCACACCCTACTCGAACCGCAACGCTTACAACTGTCCCAGTCGTGCAGGATGCAGCTGGTGGGTGTTGAGATGTGTGAAGGTATGATGAAGCAGCCTTAAAACCAAACAACTCTGTCAAAGAAGCCAGTCCAACAAAATGCAAGCCTGTAAGCCTTCAAACGTGATAACCAAAGCCCTGTACTCACCGAGATTGAACCCCTTGCTTCAAGGGCCTTTGTACGGGGACTTGAAGTTGATGCTCTTTATCAACAACGGCTTCACATAAAGCCTAAACCTTTTAACCCGAAACCCTGAACCCTGCAAAATCCTAGACGGCTTCACAGACCTCTCTAAAATCCTCTAAACCGCACGCAATACTACTGCTTTAGAAGGCAACTGGCCTGCCCCCGCACCAGCAGAGCACCGCCACCGCGTCCCAGGCTCAAGCTGATTGGCTCTTGGGCACCTCTTAGGGTTTTGGGCTCAGCCTCTTGTCTGCAGTAATAAGCCACTAGGGTTTCCTCCTCTGCACTAGCATGAAGTTTACGATTTTTAGGGTTTAGGGTTATGGGCTGTTCATGATGGAGGGCGGGGCTTTGGGCTTAACCACAGCTGTTTGTAGTTTGGAGCTTGGAGCAGCGCATCAAATTCAGAGTGGGCATTCCGGATCCCCCGAATTGTGGTGACGTTGATGGTGGTGATGATGTGTGAGGACGATGGTGATTACAATGATGACGAACAATGCGATGAGGATGATGACGATGACAATGACGATGCTGGTGATAGTGGTGATGATGCCGATGATGCTGATGATCCTGACGATGATGATGGCGGTGACGGTGACATTGATGGTGATGGTTGACGTGACGGCGATGATGATAATGCTGATGATGATGATGATGATGATCATGGTGACGATGATGATGATGATGGCGATGACGGTGATGGTCATGGAAATGATGCTGATGGTGGTGGTGGTGGTGGTGATGACCATGATGATGCCCCATCATTGAGGTCAGAGTGATAATGGTGCAAGTCATGCCCAAGAAAAGGAGCCATCCGTTTCATCTGAAGAAGCATGAACAGAAATCCTGATGCAATCAATCTCACTCCCGTGACGTGGTGCACCTTCCTGTGGACAAAGTGTTGATTTCAACCGGGCTGAAAGCTTTGCGGAAGTACTAAACTCGAGCTAAGGTCTCTCTCTCTCTCTCTATATATATATATATATATATACTCTATATATATATACTATATATATATATACCCTATATATATATATATATCTAAACTCGAGCTAAGGTCTCCCAGGGGACCCCTGAGCTCCCCGAACCCGAAGATCCAGAAAGGGAGATGCTACACGAGGCATGTCCTGCCTTCCAGCGCCACATGGACAGTGCTGCTTCTGCAAAGTATCGCTGCGACGCCCCGATAGAGGACCGTGTCGCCTTCAACCCAGGTGCCTTGTGTCTGGTTGTAGCCAGCATGAGCCATAGCATCGGTCTACAAGACCAGATTCTGTGGTTTAGGGGATCAGATTATAAGGTTTAGGATTTGGGGGTTTAGGGTTTAGGGTTTAGGGGTTTAGGGTTTAGAGTCTACAGGTCATGCAAGAACACGGTGGCGCTTCGCTGCTCCGTTCGGGCTACGATACAGTGGATGCACTCGCCACTTCTTGCATCGACCACTGTCCCTGAGAAGCCAGGTCTAAAACAGTTTTTTGTTCAAGGAAACGTTCAGCCCTTGAGGACAGCTTGGGTTTAGGGCTTAGGTTCAGGGTTTAGGGTTTAGGGTTCGGGCACAAGACAATCACAGGTGGGGGATCTGAGTGGTCTGTGCGAAACCCTCGCCTTGCAGTCTTGCAGGCCTGGATCACCTGTTCGCAAGGGCATCGACAACAGGGGAAGACATTCTAAGCCCTTTCTCAAGCGCACTCTTTGTGTCCCAACATTGCCAAGGTCCTATTCCTACAGCAGGTGATGTGAGAAGTTTTCATACACCTGTGCATGTCTGCTTCACAGAAACTCCGCGGGTTCAGCCGTCGTCCACTTGGTGGCTAAGGATCGGCATGTCCTCATAGCACTCACAAAATCCGAGCAAGCCAGGATGTAGGGTTTTCGGCTTAGGGTTTGGGGCTGATGATGTTCGTTGACTTCGCCAGCAATCATCGAAGTAGTGTGGTGCGCGTGGCCCTACACACCTGCGTCTCCGTGACGGAAACCTGAAGCATTTTCGTTGACACAATACAAACTAAGCTTCTTCAACAACACACGGGAAATACCCTGAAGTTTCGTTATTTTTAATGCGCCTAAACAACCCTGAAACCCAAACCCCAAAAGTCAAGACCCTAAACCCCAAAGCCCCCGAGGCTTGAACCGCAAAGGGTGTCGGTTCCCCGCTCACATTTACAAGAGCTCGGAAGTTTGAGGCAGAGCAAAGCATCGAGCGAACGTCCGGCTCGTCGATTCTGTTTCATCTGATAATGCAGCAGACTATACTCTGCTATATTCTGCTAGATTTTAGTATATCCTACTATATTCTACTTTGCTCTACTATGTTCAGCTATATTCTACTGTAGTTACTATACTATCTGATGTAGTGTCTTGTGCAAGTCGAGAAACCCAAGCCCTGCATCCCTTCACCCTAGCCCGCGAGACCCCTAAACCCGCAGAGCTCAGCCCCAAAGCACCAGACGGTTTAGGGTTTAGGGTTTAGGGTCCAGCCCTCGGGACACGACGTTATATCATCTTGCAGCACAGTATAGTGTATTATCGTATGATATGGTAGAATGCAGTAGACTGGCAGAGTATATTAAGAGGACAGAAATCATATACGGTAGAATATAGTTAGTAGGCTATCGAAGAAATTCGCCGACATCAGCCCTGACCGTTCTTCACAGCGTCGGACTTGCTCGTTAAACTGCAGATTTGGGTAATATAGGGGGCCCCAATAATTAGAGTAGGGTGCCTTTAAGGGTTCTATAGGGGATCTATAAAAGGTTTCTATAATATAGTTGCCTCAATCATTGGAATAAGGTTTGGGGTATATTTTACCATCAATACAATAAGGAGCCGCAAAAACAGTATAGCTACTATTATAGGCCCCTGTATTCGGGGTGCAAGCTCTCAAGGCCACCTCTTCCATGCGAACCATGCGCCGTGATGGGGCCTGCTGCAGGGATGGAGCTTAGCTTAGGTTTGGGCCCCCTCAGAAGGGGTGATTTAAGGTTTAGGGTTCAGGGGATAGACCCCGAACTCTTTGAGGACCCGAGAGGCCTCTAGCCGCCTCAATTGTCCTCAGTTCGGAGTTTAAGGTTTAATTACGGTCTAAGGTTGAGGTTGCAGGTTTCGGCAATGTTGGATGCAAGTTGAGAATCCAACCCTCCTGCCTCGTTGCTCCACTCTTCGTCCATGTACGAATCGGCCTGATGTCGGGGTATGATGTATCCCGCACTCCCGTCGAAAGGACATGAATGGGAATGAAACTTTTCCAGTGCATCCAGAGACGCCAAAACCCTGATGGTGACACAATGCATCCCTTGATTGAAAGTCATAGTCAGGGACCCTCAAGCGACGGTACTCACATTCAGCCGTAGTTGATTGCTAGCAAGCCTTTTCTTTCGGAGCCCGCATATGCAATGCGCAACCCCTGCACATAGGGTCCCTGTCAGCCCTCACTTGCTATTGGCCATGTTTGGCTTCACAACCAGTGGCCAAATCTTGGTGCGGGGACACGCTTAAAAGCCGAGTGAAAGCTTAGACCTCTACAATCAGCACATTGGATCTCCCCGCATTGCGTAAGTTCAACCGGTGGGGGCTGAGACTGATAGAACCCGGCTCGGGCAGGATTTGCATGTAGTTTGAACATCGAAAACAGTCGTTTCTTCAAGGCAGGCCCGGTACGTGACCATCATAGAACCCTTCCCCTAAGGGCTCAAGCACTCCTTAGTGCAGGACTTTCGGTCAATTTGGGCACCATATTACAGCAAATACGGACTGATCGGACCCCTAGGGTCATAGAACCCTTAAGACGCAAAGACCCTAACAAAGGATCCCTACTCTACGCACCCCCCAAGACGGAAACCCTAAACCCCTAAACCCTAAACTTGTCCTGAAACTCCTAAACTCCTGTCCTGAACCCGTAAACCCAAAGTAACCCCTAAACCCTAAACCCCTTAAACTTCTACCTTGAACCCTGATCTACTAAACCCTAGCGTCCCAGAATGACCCGGCTTTCCAGGCAAGCGAGCCTCGTCGCTGAGCTCAGACAGCGGTGGGGAGATGCCTTACCCGCGGAGTGATTTCTGATTTCGGGCTTCGGGTCTACCTGGACCCCAACAGTATGTAGAATAATAGCCTTTTATAGGTTTTGGGCCATTTTTTTACCTACTTTTGGGTGTCTAGGTAAGGTTGCAATAGGGGGCTTGTTTAACTTGAGGGGTTCCTTTGAGAATTTCTAAAAAGGTCTCTGGAGGGGTCTAGGGTTTCAAATATCGTCCTTAAACAAAGCAGCTCTAGACGAAATACGGTATCTTGAAAGGGATCGATCATCCTACTTGACACAACGGGATGCATGCTAGCAGTTGCAGGGTGTTGGGGGGAGGGGGGGCGGGTGGGGTGTTCAGGCAAAACGGGTACTGGAGTGGTTCTTTGAAGGCGCTTGTTAAAGGCTTCTACAGTAAACCCCATAAAGTTGGAAACCGGATTAAGGCCGAATAGTGCTGGGATTCCCTATACATTACTCTCAAGGATTGAGGCTATTAGGTTTCCAACTTTTGGGCTTCTACCGTAGAAGGGCTTTGCAAAGGTTAGCTTAAGCTACCATGGGGACCAGAGGATGGACAAGAGATACTGACAATCACCATGTCAAGTGTAGGACCATGACTTGGTGCAACCTATAATCTGAAAATCTCCTAAACCCTAGATCTTTGGAATTAAACCCTCAGCCCTGAACCGTATTCAAACCTTCAAGCCCAAACCACAAAACTCTCAAACCTGCTATGACTTGGGTGTTTCGAACCTCATAACTGAGGTGGGGACAGGTCTTCGAAACACCTGCTCGACGACCCTCCGTCGTCCTGCAAACGGCTTCCATTCTCAGTTTAGGGTTAGTAAGTCGGTGATACGACTGATGACAACAGTAATACTACGCGGTAATACATAGAACCATAGTTACACACAAGCTTGAGACAACTGCCCTCACTAGAGTTCGTTGCAGGAAGATGACTTGTATAGCAGCACATGGGCTTGGCCCTGATATTGGAGGCCTGACCAAGTCTAAGTAAAGTAAGCATTGGGAATATTATCGTGGCTACTTCTTTAATTAAGGTCCCTTTTCAGGTCCCCCCAAAATAGTACGGCACCCTCATAAAAAGGACCCTCCAAGGTACCCTAACTTGGAGAACTACCCATGTATAGAGTCGTAGTATAGAATATACTTCTTATTAATTATATGCCTATTGCGATTGTTATTCCTATTATTATTACGATTATTCTTAGCACTATGACTACCATAATTATATGTTACTATTGTTTATAGGATCCCCCACGGGAGATGAGTGAGATGAGTAGAACCACTTGAGTAAAGCTTGCGTGGCTCAGGGTTTGGGGTTTTGGGGTTTAGGGGTTTAGAGTTTAGGGGTTTAGAACGGTTTAGTGTTTAGGGGTTTAGGGTTTAGGATCTTATAACCCAAGCCCTAAACCCTACAACCCCAAGTAACACTGGAGAAAAAGGGCTCCCTTTTGGTACTGGGTAGTTGTATAAGGAACCTAAGACCCCAGAAAGGAAAAAAGGTTCCACTGGAGACCCAGAACCAGGAAATGTTTCTGTTTGAACCTCGACCCTATAAAACCTAAATCCCTGTTCTCGAAAGGGGCTCAGATACACTCTTCCAGAACACTGTGACAAGATCCTGTACAGCACCGCCAACAACCCTAAACGCCAGGATTCAGCCTGTAACTCAGAATGCCGAACCTCACAGTTTGAAGGACTTATATAAAGAAATCGATAAGGAACTCTCGTTATTCAGGGTTAAGGTAGAATATATACATATTATATTCAGTTCAAAGCCAAATCCTCAAACCCAGCCCTGAAACCCAAACCCGAAACCCCGATGAAATCTGACTTCCGAAGCGTAGCTGCTGAGTTCATAAGCCCATAGAAGTGTAAAGAATACACTTTGAGTTCTATAGGGGATAACATTATCCCACACGATGTAAAATGTACCCAGTCAGCTACTTAGACCCCAACGGTTTGCAGACGCCTCTTCTCTGACAGCTGTGCTTCGTAAGTCTCGATGAGGTGGCGGAGCGCGAAGTTCTCGGTGAGATACCTCCCCAAGGAGCTCAGCTTTGATCTTGACGGGGTTTCGGATTTAGGGTAGGCTTCAAGGGCCTTCGGGTGCCAGGGCATGCGGCTTAAGACACAGGATGTCGGGTTCAAGGCCGAGGGAAAAATCCGTCATCTTTATACATCCTACTACACTTTGATGAGTAACCTAAACCCTATAAAAACCATCGTAAACCTAACCTGGCCTTCAACAAAAACTCCACCCTGCGAGCCTGAAGCCCGAAATCAATCCCGAAGACCCCTACCCTGCCGTGGAACAGCAGAGGTGAACATCGCAGACCATTGATCTTAGGGTTTAGGGTTTAGGGTTTAGGGATGGTGCGGTGCAGGTTCAGGTTCTTAACGGATCATGGGTCTAGTGAAGTGTAGAGACACCGCTAATTGTAGACCCCGAAATCTTAAACCCTATAAACTAAAGCCTGAACACTAAACCTTCAAAGATTCTAAATCCCACACTCAGACATGCGGGGTCGGTATGTCCGGCTGCCCCAGTCCTTCTCAGCCTCAAAACTTGGATTTTAGCTTGAGGATTGCGTTTGCATGAAGGCCATGCCTTAGAAACTTAAATGGGTGGTTGTCAAAATTATGGTCCCTTTTTGGTTCCCTACTATAATACGGCACCTCTTATTTAGGGTACCCAAAAAGGGACCCTAATTTTGACAACCACCCAAATGTGTTCAAGGCCTCTGCAGTGGTGGAGCCTTGAACTGAACTGACATGCTGACCTGATGTAGTACTATAATACTATAATACTGAACAATACTATAATCCTATACTATATTACTAGAATACTATAGTACCATAATACTATAATACTACATTACTTTATTACTATATTACTATATTACTAGAATACTATAGTACCATAATACTATAATACTACATTACTATATTACTATAATACTACATTACTATATTACTATATTTCTATAATACTACAGTGCTACATTACTATAATACTACATTACTATATTAC
>BGNK01008339.1:0-10433 GCA_003297005.1 Symbiodinium sp. clade A Y106 | reverse complement strand
CGGCGGCTTGTACAGTTTCGGCTCAAGTCTTGTGTACAGGTTCGGCTCAAGCCCCCCTAAACCCTATACTCCCTAAACCCTAAACCCTAAACGATTGTTTTTTCGTTTTGCATGAGTTTGGCATGGATTTTTCTACGTGTTTTGCTGGGCGGCCTTGATGAGTCACTGCTCTAGGACGAGCAGGCCTACTTTGGAAGCCCCCCTAAACCCTATAACCCTAAATGCCGTCGTTTTTGCATGAGTTTTGGCACGAATTTTTGTTAGAGTGCTAGCGCCGCGCTCGCTCCCTCGAAGGACACCGGCAACATGACTCTGACACGGCTTGCTTGGCCGACGATACATCTTTCAAGCGGCCATTTCTTAGGAAGACACCGTAGAGACAGCTACCACATCTCAGGAAGGCAGCAAGCACACACACACACGGCCGGGACACCGGGTGCCACAGAGGTTCAGGGTTTAGGTTGGAAGGCAAGGGATTCTGAGGCTGCGAGGTCTAGTCCGCGTGTGCTCAGGAGTGCCCTGCGCTGTCCCCACCCCTCCTGTAACCTAGAGTGTCGTGCGATTCCCCCCCCCCTCTCCCGGGACCCCCGGGCCCTCTCGTGCGACCAGGTCTGCATCGTGACCGTCTCTTCTTCGACATCTTCAAGCAGAGGTGGGGTTAGTGAAGGGTTTCTGGGCGCTTTGAGGTGCGGCTGTGCGGTCGAGGCCTGAACCTTCTCTCGGGCCCAGGCGCCTGTCTTCATCTTCCACATCTTCGATCACAGGCAAAATTTAGGGTTTAGGGTGCGTAGGAGTGTGCTGTTTTCCTTCTTTTGAGACGACATGTGCAGCCCCTGATGCCAGAAGTCTCATGCGGGCAGTGTTGCATCTCGAGCGTCAGCGATCCTGTGCTGCCATGTTGCTGAACAAAAAAACGCATGTGTGCCACTTTGACAACGGGGAGGGTGACGCTGTTTGTGGCGCTTCCATGAGTGGCCTCCAGCCCGTGACGGATTTGGCTCATGCGGAGCAGCANATGTTGCTGAACAAAAAAACGCATGTGTGCCACTTTGACAACGGGGAGGGTGACGCTGTTTGTGGCGCTTCCATGAGTGGCCTCCAGCCCGTGACGGATTTGGCTCATGCGGAGCAGCAGACGGAACTCACCGGAGGTGACAAAGTTTTATTTTCCTGATTCCGATTTTTGAAATGTTTTACTTTTCAAACGCCCGAAGTTTTACCTCAATCGTCTTCAGCCTTTGGAGCGATTTGGAACCTTCCTTTGCCCGCTACATTGCGGCTCCAGGGTGGGAGGTGGGAAACCCCGTAGCTGGGCAAAGGCTCAGTTTTTGTCCCGCCCGCCCATCCCCCTTTCTTGTTTTCCCGTCGGGGTGTGGAGGGCACATTGTGTTCGAGCTTTGCTCATGGACCGATGTTGCCTCTTCTTGACTCACTTTTATATTCTATTTCGGAATGCCCTCATATGTTTAGGGCGACAGGAATCAGAAGGAAATAAAGGATACTGTTTCCAAGCTGTTGTTCAGCATGCTGGGAGACTACGCGATGGTTCTGGATGGCGACAAGGTTCTGAGCAGCTCCTCCTCCGGGCCAAGTCTGGAGCAATGGTGCCAGGGCAAGCGAATGGTGGTGGGCACGNTGTTCAGCATGCTGGGAGACTACGCGATGGTTCTGGATGGCGACAAGGTTCTGAGCAGCTCCTCCTCCGGGCCAAGTCTGGAGCAATGGTGCCAGGGCAAGCGAATGGTGGTGGGCACGGAGATCGGCGATAAGAAGAGCTTGAACTTCAGCTTCTTGAAGCGGTTGGTGGAGCGGGAAGGTCTGCCGGTGTCTGCGAAAGGCTCGCACGAAGCTCTGCAAAACTGGTCGAGTCACACCTCCTTCTGGTTCACTTCGAACTACTTGGTGCCATTTTGGCAGGACGACGCCATGAGCCAGAAGGTGAACCTTTGGACCTTTGACCGCATCTTCGATGCAGAGCCGATTGGCTTCCAGGAGCAGGCGACGGACTTCGNGAACTACTTGGTGCCATTTTGGCAGGACGACGCCATGAGCCAGAAGGTGAACCTTTGGACCTTTGACCGCATCTTCGATGCAGAGCCGATTGGCTTCCAGGAGCAGGCGACGGACTTCGTGCGAAGGATCAACCAGGGCGAGTTCCACGGGCAGATGCAGTGGCTGGTTTTCGGCATGGCCCGCACCCTGCACAGGCACGTGAATCCGGCCAACCGACTCCTCCCTCGTCCAGCCGAGATGAGCGACGCCGTGGCCCGCTTGCGAAAGGAGACCAATGCGCGCCCAGAGAAGTTGATGGCGTTCATCTGCAAGTACTGCGTGCCCTGCTCCAGGAGCGAGGGCACCAGCATCGTGCTTTTCAAGGCCGCAGTCGCCCGCTTCCTCGGTTGCTTGAGCGAGGAGGTGGGCGGGATCATGGCACGAAAGGGCTTGCCCGCGGAAGGAGAAAGCCGAGGGGCTTGCGCGAGAGAAGCCAAAGGCAGAGTGGCCGTGATGAAGCGCGGGGATTCCGTGACCGCGCTACAGCTTACGGCCGAGGGTGTGCAGCGTTTTTGCCAGACCGAAAGCATTCCGGACCTGCAGTGGGAGAACAAGATGGTGGATCCGCTCGCAGAGAAGCTTCAGAAGGTCTTCGGTGCCTAGCAATTCCTAATTGGCCCGCTTTGCTTTGCACATCGTTGATGACGAGACCGCAGGCACGTACAGAGGGACTTGAAGAGTCGCCGCGAGGTGTTTTGCTCGGCTTGAGCCTCTTCGATTTCTGGCCCGCCTCGCTTTGCGCATCGTCATGCATCGTCGGTGACGAGACAGCGTGCAGGGTTTAGCCACTTCTTTGTACATACAGTTTTGCGTGTCGGCGTGGCGACAGGCGTCGGCACGGCAGCACCGTCGAAAGCGTGAGTAGTCCGCTCAAAATAACAAGCCTGTGAACGAGTTACTTGCAAAGCACACGTCTCTGCGACTTCCGCGCTTGCAGCAGGTCAGAGGCGACGCCGCAGATCGCGCAGAACTCATTGTGGACGAGGAGCCACTGTTCATGATCCGTCAGAGCTGCCGCTTGCGCGAGTCGAAGCAGAACATTTTGTTTGCATCGTGCACGGACGGGCTTAGTGTATTCAAGAGTCAGTTTCAATACTTTAGGACCCAGACGAGACCGGATTGTGGCCATTGCCTGGCGCTGAGCCTGTTCGCTTATGCAGGGGTCAGGCAGTGTTGCGGTTCTCATGCGGAACAGAGTGCGGTTGCATCGAAACAAGGGTAGGCGTCAACGAAGTTGATATACCTTTCTTTGGGTAGGGCAGCGAGTCTCACGAGCGGTTTTCCAAACTCAACATGTTGCCTTTGGTTTTCCTTACCAAAACCCGCGCAACTTATCTTGTGAGTCCGTTCGAAGTTTTCTTTTACATGCACCATGATTTTCCCTTTTAATTTTGTAGGTGCTTCGGTCATTTCACGTTCTCGCGAATACGTCTTTTCATGAGAACACTTTTGGCCCGCCTGCAGTATGCAACTCAAGTGCGGGCCTTCGCAAATTCNTTTCCCTTTTAATTTTGTAGGTGCTTCGGTCATTTCACGTTCTCGCGAATACGTCTTTTCATGAGAACACTTTTGGCCCGCCTGCAGTATGCAACTCAAGTGCGGGCCTTCGCAAATTCCATTTTGGCTCAAGTATGCAACTCAAGTGCGGGCCTTCGCAAATTCGGCTTGCTTTGCTGGCAGTTTCTTGGTACCTCAGTACGGGATTCCATCGATTGCTGATTCTGCTGGCTGTTCGTGGTTATTTTCCATGAGTCTTCTTTCCGATGACAGCGCTCCGGGCTCGCCTGTCTCAGGGGGGCAGGCGGCAGACTCGCCCGGTCTTCCTGAGGATTCGGATGGCTCCTGGGTCCGGCCCTCGTCGGTTGGCCCAGAGGCCCCTTTTTCGAAGGCGGGGACCTCGTCGGCATCCTTNGGGGGGCAGGCGGCAGACTCGCCCGGTCTTCCTGAGGATTCGGATGGCTCCTGGGTCCGGCCCTCGTCGGTTGGCCCAGAGGCCCCTTTTTCGAAGGCGGGGACCTCGTCGGCATCCTTGCATGCTCTGGTGCCTGAGGCAGCTCGCACCCATGGCCAGAGGACTTCTTATGACAACTTCTTGGCCTCGGCGATAAGCAGCAGCATTTCTGAGGCCTCACCGAGGCTTCCCTGGGAACATGGCATCTGGGCAGCCTCGCCGGCTTACTTGAGGCAACCTTTCAAGTACCATTCGGTGGGCATGGGGGATCTTTTTGTTCCTGCTTCTCAGCTTGCGGTTTTGGCCCCGGTATCCGGACTGGGCCATTCCTATCCGGATTTCGTGAAGAAGAGACTTCGTCTTGGGACCCTCCATCGTGATGAGTGCGAGGTGCGAACTCTACAGCTCAGGAAGCTTCGAACGATTGTCTTGCAGGAGCCAGCATCTTCGGAGCTCGGGTGTGCTCTGGTCAACGCAGCTGGAGCCCTGCAGGATGAGGAACTTGTGGCTCGTAGCTTCAGGGATGCTTTTATGTCTAAGAGTACTGGCACCCTAATAAAGCGGGTTACTTCGTTGTGGGGCCTCTGCTGCTTCCTTAACGACAAGGGAGTGGCCCCTCTGAACTTCAGCGAGGACTTGCTCTACGAGTATCTGAGTGACATGCGTGATCGTAATCGAGGAGCCACTGCTGCATCAGCCCTGCTTTCAGCCATCAGGTTCATTCACGGTGTCGTCAAGATTAAAGGCCTTCCGAAGGAGGTGGAATTCTCTGCCAGGTGTGATGGTCTTGCTCGTGGTGAAATGGCCCGTAAGCGGCCAACCAAGCAGTCCGAGGTTCTCACTTCGGACCAGGTGTGGGCCCTCGAGAAATTTGTGGTTNATGGCCCGTAAGCGGCCAACCAAGCAGTCCGAGGTTCTCACTTCGGACCAGGTGTGGGCCCTCGAGAAATTTGTGGTTGAGGCCGCCCCGAGCGTCGAGTCGCTTGTTGGCGGGCAGGTTCTTTTCGCACTTTACAGCTGCGCGCGCTGGGATGACTCGCTTCACCTTTCAGATATCGTTCTCTCTACGGCAGGCCGTATTTCTCTTGTGGAAACTTCGACCTCAAAGCACAAAACTTCGCATGCTGCTCGGGACAAGTCGCTTCTGCTTCCCTTAATCTGCCTTGGGCAAGGTCTCTATGAGAAGCCTTGGGCGGATGCGTGGCTAGCATCCCGCAAACATGTCGGCATTGACTCTTCAGGTCCATCCCTCCCCACCTACTGCGAGAGGACGGGGTCTTTCGGGTCCGTGCCGATGCCTTCGACTGAGGCGACCTTGTGGATTCGTGAGTTGCTTTGCAAGGCGGGTTGCGTGCCTGGCGAGGTGGAGGGCATCACCAGTCATGGGCTGAAGGCTACGCTCCTCTCCTGGATAAGTAAGCTGGGCGGATGGTCCGAGCGTGATCAGAAGCTTATGGGCCACCACTTTGACAGAGAGTCTCGCTCAGTTCTTATCTACAGTAGGGACAGCTACACNCTCCTCTCCTGGATAAGTAAGCTGGGCGGATGGTCCGAGCGTGATCAGAAGCTTATGGGCCACCACTTTGACAGAGAGTCTCGCTCAGTTCTTATCTACAGTAGGGACAGCTACACCCCCCTTGCGGTTCAGACACGGAAACTTCTTGACAAGATCCTTGATGGCTCCTTCTCTCCCGATCGCGGAAGAGCCCGCAGAGTCTTAGAGCTGCTGGGCGAGACAGCAGGTGGTGAGGGCGACGACATCGCCATCAACTATGAGCCCTCGGAGTCCGGCTCCGAGGCGGACCTAAGAGATGTGAACCCTTCGACGGCTTTCGATCTGAGGGGCGGGGGAAGCTTGATCATCCCTGAATCTTTGTCTTCGGTACCTGCTAGGCATCTGTATGTTCACAATATTTCCGGCATCATGCATGCAAGCCTTGACCTGCAGAAGCTTCTTTGTGGGCGAGCGCTTAACAGCCATTACACCTGCCTAACGGACGTCCATTCGCAAGAAGGAGATCTGCAAGCTTGTAAGCCGCCGTCTACTCCAAGGACTGATTCGAGTGTGCTAGCCAAGACAAAAAGTGAGCTGGGGTGCCTGTGTGCCGAAATCGTTGCGGGTCGTGCATCCGCTTCTGCACCCCGAGTGCATTGATGTATCGGCCGGCCTTTGTGGAGCGGGGCCTCAGCAACCGCGCTGCTGACTCGAGAGCCCTACGTCGTGTCGTTCTCCGGCATACGNCGTGCATCCGCTTCTGCACCCCGAGTGCATTGATGTATCGGCCGGCCTTTGTGGAGCGGGGCCTCAGCAACCGCGCTGCTGACTCGAGAGCCCTACGTCGTGTCGTTCTCCGGCATACGGCCTTGCCGGGAGTTTGCCAACGATGGGGAACCAAGTTCCTCGGCAAACACAGTGGAGCCTCGCCCAGTGGCGAATCGAGAGCTCCTCGTTCGATCTTGCTGGAGCCTCGCAACCGTCGTGCGAAACCGGAGCCCCGGCATCGTGTCGTCCTAAAATACTGCGACTCTGCTTCGCGACCCAGCCTCGCTTTCACATGTTTGCTCGGATCGCTTCATCCCTGCACCCTATGAGCAAACAGATGCCGCTCAGCTCGGTGGCTTACGAGCTTCTTGTTAGGAGGTGAGCAATGGCCACATCGGAGCTAGGTCGAATTCAAGCGGAGGGCCTTGCAGCTCGGAGTTACCCAGGCTAACATCGAGGCGGTCGTAGCGGCTGGCTTCAAGACGTTCGGTCAGTATGCTTTCAGTGTCCCTTACCAACCTGGTAGTGCTGACGAGAGCCCTTTGGTTGACCTGCTCACCACCTGCCTCACTCGTGAACCAGATGCCGGTCAACTCTCTTGTCTCAGGCGCCTCTTCTGGGAGTCTCATGGCCTCGCTGTACGTGACTTACGCCTTCGACAGGAGCATGGGGCTGAGGCCGTGATGAAGAAGTTGCCGACCTCGGAAAGAGTGGCTCGCTCGGANGGCCTCGCTGTACGTGACTTACGCCTTCGACAGGAGCATGGGGCTGAGGCCGTGATGAAGAAGTTGCCGACCTCGGAAAGAGTGGCTCGCTCGGAGGCTCAACGGAAGCGGCTTAATGGTCTCTCTTGGTCTCCAGACACTGAACCCTCTCATCAACTTGTTGATCGGTTCGTCACTATGGTTGAGGAGCAGACGATGAACTATGTTCGCCCCGAGCTTTGCACGAGCCGAGCCCAAGAAACTCTTCAGGTCAAGCAGGCCAAAACCTTCTCCCTGGGCTCTGATGGTCAGCTTCGTGTGGCGAACAAGGGAGAGGACTTAGAGTGCTCGACAGCAGGCGAGTGGAAGCTTCGGATGGCCCTCCAAAGGAAGCGGGAGCGGTACCTAGACCGCTTAGACGCGAGTTTCCAGGTGACCGAGGCCTGGCATACGTACCTGTTCACCGTCCGGGAGCGAGAGGTCCCAAAGCATATGAGGCCAGTGACGCTCCAGCAGATCTTGGATGCTGACAAACGGTTGTGGGTGCTGCTTGCTGAAGAAGTTCGTGGAAAGATAGTAACCCGGCCCGGCGCGGACCCCATCTGTGATTCCATCATTGAACGGCTCCGGGCTTCGAATGATGTTCTCTCCTACCTCGCCCCTCAGCTGAAGTTCGTGTGCCTTCCGCCCCTCGGTGGGAGCCTTACGCTCCTAAAGGAAAAGGGCGGGGCAAGGGGAAGTCAAAGTCCAAGCAGTCGGCTACCCAATCGGCCCCTTCAGCTCCGAGCTTACCAGATGGTGCCCACAGCGTCACCGGGGATGGGAAGCCCCTGTGCTTCCTGTACAATCGCGGGAAGTGTTGGGCTAAGAAGAAGGCCGGCCAGCGATGCGCCAAGGGCTTTCATCTTTGNGGGGATGGGAAGCCCCTGTGCTTCCTGTACAATCGCGGGAAGTGTTGGGCTAAGAAGAAGGCCGGCCAGCGATGCGCCAAGGGCTTTCATCTTTGCTGGTTTTGCCTCAAGGAGCACCCGGGCTGTGAGTGCCCCAACAAGGGCAGCTGACTTGTAAAGGATGCTGCAGCTTCTCCGCGGTCGCGGAGCCCGCCCTCCTTGCGAAGCAAGTCGTCTTCATCTGCCGCAGAGCTTTTCGCTCTGGAAAGCCTTGAGCAAGATCGTGCTGTGGTTGAGGAGGACATTGTAAGGCTTTTTGATTTGCTTCCTAAGGAGGGTTACAGCGGGGCTCGAGATCGTGATGCTAAGGGAGGCTCTTTCACTACTGGGCTCTATGCNGATTTGCTTCCTAAGGAGGGTTACAGCGGGGCTCGAGATCGTGATGCTAAGGGAGGCTCTTTCACTACTGGGCTCTATGCCAGAGTCAAAGTTTCACTAAGGCGCAACGCCAAGCTGTATCCGAATTCGACCAAGGTCTTGTCTGGTTTCGTTAGACAGGTACACCCAGATCACGTGTTTTCATCCATCATAATCTTCGACTCTGTGGAAACCGCCGCTCATGTTGACTCGCTGAATGCNCGCTGAATGCCCCGTGCGACAACCTGGTTGTTGGCCTCAGTGATTTCTCAGGTGGTGAGCTATGGGTCGAATGGCCTTCTACGGCCCCGCGCAGCCCAGGACTTCGTTATGAGACTCGGGCCCTTGGGTCCTCCTCCGTTTTGGGGGCCCTCATGCCTGTTGCCCAACACCCGATAGTGTTTTGCGCCAAATACCTTAGGCATGAGACTTGCCCTTTCGAGGGCCGCCGAGTGGTACTTGTAGCCTACAGCCTTCAAGCCACTGCTCATGCCGATCAGGAGGATCGTGACTTNGCGACAACCTGGTTGTTGGCCTCAGTGATTTCTCAGGTGGTGAGCTATGGGTCGAATGGCCTTCTACGGCCCCGCGCAGCCCAGGACTTCGTTATGAGACTCGGCCCCTTGGGTCCTCCTCCGTTTTGGGGGCTCTCATGCCTGTTGCCCAGCACCCAATAGTGTTTTGCGCCAAAAACCTTAGGCATGAGACTTGCCCTTTCGAGGGCCGCCGGGTGGTACTTGTAGCCTACAGCCTTCAAGCCACTGCTCATGCCGATCAGGAGGATCGTGACTTCTTGAACAGTTTGGGCTTCCAAATGCCGGGGCCCTCCGAACTCACTAGAACCAATGTNTACAGCCTTCAAGCCACTGCTCATGCCGATCAGGAGGATCGTGACTTCTTGAACAGTTTGGGCTTCCAAATGCCGGGGCCCTCCGAACTCACTAGAACCAATGTCGATCCTCCTAGGATCCTTCATGGCACTGATGGGGCTCCCGCGCGGGCTCCCTCTCTTGCCCAGGTCTTCTCAGGTGACGGCTCCCTGGCCTCAGGTTTCCATAAGATAGGCTGGGATACCCTTGCGATGGATCGAGCCGTGCCTCCCGGGAAGCACAANGCGCGGGCTCCCTCTCTTGCCCAGGTCTTCTCAGGTGACGGCTCCCTGGCCTCAGGTTTCCATAAGATAGGCTGGGATACCCTTGCGATGGATCGAGCCGTGCCTCCCGGGAAGCACAAACATCAGCCTCTCCTCTGCGAGCTTGTGACTTCTGCTGGCCTTGGAAAACCCCGCAAATTCTTTTCTTTGGCCCTGCCTTGCCTCCCTGCCTACTTTTCAGTCCATCTGTGCACGGACTCAGTCCTGCCAGGGCGATCTTTGCATGCTTGGAGGGTCTCGGCCTATCTCCGTGCGTTTTCTCACCAACCTCCCGTTGCCGGGTTTGCTGAAATCGTGCCCGGGCCCTTCGCACAAACATGCCCCCTTTGGTCTCCAGCCGACGGATCCTCCTCACCCGCCTGCCTTTGTTCAATGCATTGTTCATGCCTGCTGCTCTGCCACGCAATTCAGCCCTGCTCAGGTGGTGGCCCGCCCAGGCGATGAGGTCCGTCAGCGTCGCCGCTCCCGCCAGCTTATGCCAGAGTTCTCTAAGGTGCTGTGGCTCTCGCCGTCAAGCCTGCCGGGGACCCCGCATAAGGTCTTACGTCCGGACCANAGCTTATGCCAGAGTTCTCTAAGGTGCTGTGGCTCTCGCCGTCAAGCCTGCCGGGGACCCCGCATAAGGTCTTACGTCCGGACCAAGCGGCGAGTTTCGGGGCCTTTAAGCCCTCGGGGGTCCCCTTTTCGGACTTAGTTCCCCCCCTCTTGGCCTCGGGGTCTTCAGGGTCTTCCTCTTTGGCCGTGCCTGTCCCTGTTTCGGGTTCTAGGTCCCCCTCCTCGCCCTCTCAGGTGCCTGTTTCGGGTTCTGAGTTTAGTCCACGGCCTGCAGCCCTCGACGATAAAGTCCCGGTGGGAATCTATGCAACTCCCGAAGAGTTCGTGGATCCCGAGCTCTTCAACATCCAATGGCTGGTCCCAGCGTGGTAAGCGACTCCTTTAAGAGGGCTCTTTTCGCAAACCTTACGAAGTCCCCCTCCGAGATTGCTAAACTTCGTGCCTCGGC
>BGNK01008334.1:0-11988 GCA_003297005.1 Symbiodinium sp. clade A Y106 | reverse complement strand
CGCTGCAGACTCTCACAGCCGTGGCGCGACGTTGGGCCGAGGCTTAGGTTCCTGGCGATGGTCGGCGACGGCTTTGGCACCGTGCTGACCGATTCACTACTTTAACACAAGTGGCCATGAACACCACTCTCTCGGCCGCCACCTGCGGGATCACCGTGTTCTTGCTGAAGTTCCTGCTCGTGCGCAAGTACGATGTCGGCGCGCTCTGTAACGGCATTCTTTCGGGCTTGGTGTCTATCACCGCGGGCTGTGGAAACATGGAGTGTGGCAGCGCTGTTCTCACCGGCTTCATTGGTGCCTTTTTCTACCAGGCGGCGTCAAGTCTCCTTGTGAGATTGAAGATTGACGACCCCGTGGATGCCAGCGCAGTGCACGGAGCCTGTGGNGGCAGCGCTGTTCTCACCGGCTTCATTGGTGCCTTTTTCTACCAGGCGGCGTCAAGTCTCCTTGTGAGATTGAAGATTGACGACCCCGTGGATGCCAGCGCAGTGCACGGAGCCTGTGGGTGTTGGGGGCTTCTCGCTGCTGGTCTCTTCGATTGGGGGAAAGGCTTTGACCACTATCGCGGCTGGAGCGGTTTCGGCTGCATGGCCGGCGACGATGGTGCATGCCGTAGCGGCTTGGGAGGCGCCGCCATTGGAGCGCAGATTGTAATGATCCTCGCTATCATCGCGTGGGCAGGGACGCTCTCCACGCTGTCCTTCCTGGTCCTGAAGTTTTCGGGGCTTCTTCGTATTGGTGAGAACATTGAGAAGGTCGGCTATGACATGCATTCGCACTCTCCGCCGAAGGCCTACGCCTTCAGTGGCAACGACCCCAAGTCGTCGTCAAGTGAAGAGTCGGGGTCAGACGGNATTGGTGAGAACATTGAGAAGGTCGGCTATGACATGCATTCGCACTCTCCGCCGAAGGCCTACGCCTTCAGTGGCAACGACCCCAAGTCGTCGTCAAGTGAAGAGTCGGGGTCAGACGGATGCTTGTGAGTGGGAGGGGAAGCAGTGAAGCCCATCGGTGTCAATCTCGGCTAAGCTTGTTTGGAGCCCATGGGCGTGATTTTGAGTCTCCTCATGATGCCTGGCTGTGTACAGCCTGATGGCTTTTCATTTAATTGGTGGTCGGTGAGACGGTGACGTGCGGTCCATCCTGCCGTCATTTTGCGAGGGTGCACAGAAGTGGCATCATTTCCAGACCAGATCTGTCCATAGCAGCCCTGGAAGTGCAAAGGCCATACATACTGCCGGGTCTATGATGATGGTGATGATGACGACGATGCTTATGATGACTGCGAGTACTATTATTGCTGCTACTACTACTACTACTACTACTACTATTGCTGTTACTATTACTATTACCATTCCTATTACTATTACCATTACTATTAGCATTCCTATTACTATTACTACTGCTAGTACTATGATGATGATTGTTCTATTTTTAATATTATGATTATTATTAGGGTGATTGCGAATATGATTACTATTGTTATTCGTAGTTGTTCTTGTCGTTCTCACTTCGTTATTCTTCTTGTTATTGTTGTTGTTGTTGTTGGTGGTGGTGGTGGTGGGGTTGTTGATTGTTGATTGTTGTTTGCTGTTGTTTGTTTGCTGGTTGCTGCTTGTTTGTTTGTTCCTTGTTGCTTGTTGTCTCTTGTTTGTTGTGAGTGGCGTGTGGTGTTTGAGGCGTGCGTTGTGTGTTGTGTGTTCGTTGTTGGTGGCTGGATAATTCATACGACTAGTTTTCGTATGAATGATGGGCATTGTAATTTTTACGATTTCTTATTGGTCTCAGATGATAAACATGATAGACACCGCCTGTTGACAGCCTTTGAATCTTCAGGAGAAGAGCAAGGCGGAAGCTGACAGGACGCAACCGCGTTTGTCAGGGCTTCCGGCTGTGAGTTTTGTCATGTTTCCTGGGAGTAGGGCTTTGGGTCCAGATGTCTAAACGCTACACCGTACACCGCAGCCCTAAAGCCCTGAAACAGGAAAGCCGCCGAGAGAGAAAAGGAGGCAAAAGCGGCTGAAGCAGCCGAGGAAAAACGCAAGATGGAGGAGGACTTCAAGTTCAGTGGCCATGTGACTTCCCTCGCTAGGTGTTTCATTGGTCTTGCTCAAGTTTTCAGTAGTTACAGAGCGAGGCCTTGTGTGCGACAGAACGAGGAAGCGGAGACTACAGATGCGGTGGGTTTGGGCAGTGTAGCAGGCAGTCATGCAAGATTCCCTAACCACACTATGGCTGCTTGTATCGAGGCAGGCTGTGGTTACGGCTTGTTCCGGCCATACTGCTTGCAGAGCATCCTTATTCTGTCAGGATCAGAAGAGAGATGATGCCAGGCATCCTGGCGGCAACGATTGGCACCCCGTGCGAGCTTCCTCGAGCCAGGGCTTTGCGCATTTAGATCGGTGCTTTCATTGGGATGCCTTGGAGAGCTACAAGCTCTGTCACGATGCTTTTAACGATCTGAGGGGCTTCGTGTTAGCTCTACATTGGAAAGGGGGATGAGACTTTTGGAACAAAATGATGAAAACCACAAAGCAGCGGGAAGGATGCAAGGGATGGGAAATCCACTGGTTCACATCTCTAGCATTGAAGATGAAGAAATGGACAGAAAGATGACTTCGTCCAGGAAAAGGATTCTTCACTTGAAAGTGTCGTTGTTTAGAACCAGACACCCATGAAATAAAGAACTCCATTCCTTTCTGGCCCAATGGTCCCCACGCTTAATTGTCCAAGCACCGCCTCTGTCACTGCATGTCAGAACTTCAGACTTGATCCTACTGTAGAGCCCTTCAAAATGACCTATACTATTTTGGGGGTTCATTACTATAACTACTAGTATAATATACCCCAAAAACCTTATTCTAATTATTAAGGGCCCCTTTAGTATCCGTAAGGATCTCTTGTGCGACGGTCCGGGTGGAACTGTTGAGCCAGAGGGTGCCGACGGTGTAGGGTTTGGGCCGGGCAGGGTTCGCCTTGCTTTTCAAGTTTCCTCGCTTGTCTTTTCCCCTCAGCCCTTGCTGGAAGCTCAAATCGCAAGAGGAGCTGATGTTTTGGGGCTCAATATACGGTTCGAAGTAACTAAGGTCCCCTGAAAGATCCTACCTCCACATGCAAGGCTATAGCGTACCCCCAAATTCAGTTCTAATCATTAACCCTCTATATTAGAGCCTCTGAGGCGTCGGACGGCAGACCGTTCCGATGAGCCTAAGCGCTCACTCTCCGAGGTGCATCAACTCGGTCGGGCTCTGGGTGTTTTGTGGTTTGGGATGGTTAGGGCCTGGTGCTTCCACTGCATTTTCGGTCTGGCATTTTCGAAAATACCGTTTTAGTACGGAGATTTGGGGTTTCGAGCTTTCAGGCCTGGATGCAGAAGGGCTCGTACGGTTTAGGGTTTTGGGGTAAAACCAGGACCCTAAGTCCGAATTGTGAGAGCGCAAACCCCCTAAACCCTAAACGGCCACTAGACCCAAAGTGTCCGAAACCTTAGACCTCGCAGGAGAAGAGGAAGAAGGAGGAAGAGATGAGGCTGCTTTCCCCATGAGGGGTCAGGGATTTTCGTCATGCTTGTAGTTTAGGATTTCGGGCTCATATATAGGGCCAGGGCCTTAGGTTTGTTAGGGCCTTTGTTCGGGCTGCAGGCCAGCAGATTGGTTGATGGAGAGATTTGGTCATGTCAGAATATCATTCCGTCGTCGAAGATTGCTCGCACGTAGCGTTTTATCTTTATTTGCTCCGTTGCTTGCATTGGTTGTTCATCGTCTGCTTTGTCGTTGCGTTATCATTTTGCCGTTGCTTGTGCCATCCTGCTTTGATCCTTTCCGTCGCTTTCCATGAGCTGCCTCGTTTGGTGGCCCGGAAATTCGACCCGTGAATCTTGATCGTGCTGTTTGATAATTACCCCGCGCCTTGTTATTCCTCACATGGCTTCATACCGTCGTAAGGATGGAGAAGAATGATAAAAGCGATGAAAGGATGAAGCAAACGGTAGACAGAAGCATGACACTATGAAGACCTATGACCTATGAGTACCCAAATTTACGTTTTATCCGGTTTTCGAATCTCTGCATGCCAGCGAACCTGAATGTCACAAGTCAATTGAAGTTGGATGTTGGATGATTGTTGGTGGTGTCTGGTTCTGGGACTGGGGGATTCAGGGCCGGCTTCATGTTGACCCATGCAAGGCTTCGGGAGGAGGAGCTTCAAAAACGGCGCGAGAAGAAGCGAGCGCAGGAGCAGGAGGCCTGCTGTTGTTGCTGAGTTTGGGAGCGTTTGGAAAGATGGCTGCTTGGGTTTCTAGCTTGCAGCTTGGTTTATGCTTTAATTTCCTCAATAGTCTCATCCGTGCCAGCTCCATCGTCGATACGAAACGTCTTTGGCCGGGTCATGCCGGGTCTCTGTACCCAATGATGCAAAGCGTGCGTCAGTTCACCACCACAGCCGGCAGCAATGCTGCCCCATGCTTCTGGAACAGCCTAGACGGTTAGAGAGTATTCAAGCTTTCCAGGAAATGATGTGCTTCACTTCAACTTCAATAAGATATCAAAACCATCTCGGCGTTTGGGGCCTGGCTTCTCGGACTCATGGATGTCTATTGGGTGGCACAGCGGATATCGGATAAGCTGGACAGCCCGGGCTGCGGTTCGAGGGGCCAAGGCGTCATCATGCCAAAGAATTCCTCCTTCTCCACTTCTGGAAGCATGTGTGCGGCTCATGTGGCGAACTGGCAAGTTCACAAGCTCTGAGCGCGTCACATCGCTATCCCACGCGTTGTGGGGTGGAGCTTTTGGGTTGAGAGTACCTGATCCCCAATGTCTTTCAAGGCCTTTGAGTCAGCAAATGAAGTGTGCACTTACTTTGCACACTTCCCCGTGTGGGGGTCCCGAGCTCCATGTTTATCCGACGACATCCCCTCCGCATGCACCAGGAGAAGAGCAAGTATGATGCAGACAGGCACAGCTGGAGGGTTTTGTTCTGGGTCTCTCGTGCCACGGCTTCGCCTCCCCCCCAAAGCTTTGCGTTCAAGAAGCCCAGATATCAATAGCATATGTATATATATATATACACATACAGATATATGATACCAATATTAATATAGTTTTGTTAGCGATGTAGATTAGTAGTTATATTTGTCATTGTGTCATCGATTGTATATTACGTATTATGTTGTCTGTTTATGTCTTAGACATCAGACACGTGCATACGTACAGATAGATGGATAGATAGAGTCCTTGAGAAAGCAGCTTGTAGAATGTGGAGGAAAGATCGGCACAAGGACCACGACAAGGAGCCTTTCGGAGAACTTTTTCGGGTGTGCATAGGGTTTAGGGTTTGGAGTTCAGGGTCCGGGGTTTAGGGTGTCGCGATTAGGGTTTCGGGAGAAGGCTGTTGCACTGTTAGGGTTTGCACGGGGCCTACTATAACATGGGAACAAAGCGCTGCAAGTTGGCGCAAGCTGGGATTTCAAGTTTCATGCTTTGTTGGTGTTGCTGCTTCCATCTTTGGCGGCAATGCTACTTTGACACTAGCTGCGTGCTTGTTGGTTGTGGCCGCTGCATGTTGAACAGATTTTTGCCGCTGTGAGTCGGCACCATCACGCTGTGCGACAGGAGGATAAGGAGGATCCGAAGCTCCTGGGCCGCAAAAGGAGACCTTGACTACTTGTACCTAGTAATCTAGTATATATTGAGCATCATAGGTCCTAGCTCAAGCTAGGTGCTGTCCTCTCTGTGGCAGTCTGTGGTGGCCCAGGTCATAAGACCGAAACTACCTGCAAAAGTCTGTGGAAATGTTCCACAGTGCATAGCCAAAGCCCCAAACTGAAAGCCTGAAGCACAGGCAGAAGGAAGAAGACACCAAAAAGCGGCTGGAGCAAGAAGCCAAAGTTCTCCGTGAACAGCAGGCTTCAGATGTGTCAAAACGTGGACAGGACAGAGTGGTGCACAGTGATGAGTTGACACCAGACCAAGCCCTGGAAGGCCATGCTCAATGTCCTGAGGGTGCTGCAGAAGTTGCCCAGACGGCATTCTTGGATTCGGTTCAGGATCCGCTCATGGTCGCAACGTCGAGTGGAGTTTGTATTGGCAGTACAAAGCCATCCTGCTGGATGCCATTTTGAGGCTGTCAAACGCGACACCTGACACCTTCGAGACCCTGAAGAAGGATGCACGGCTGCAGTATCTAACCGGATAGGGTCTATTGGGTCACGCTTGGGCCACGAAGGAGTCGCCTACTTGCTGCCCTCTAACTAGTAGCAGTAGTTCAGGAAATCTGTGATCGTCAATGTTCGTGTCCATTCGGAGCCTTGCTAGATCGTGCGCAGCCAGGCCAGCTACTTAACAGCTACTTTCACCAAGCGCAGGGCCAAAGCCTTCAAGCCTCTCCTGATAGTATCTGTGTGGCACGTGGTATGATCCTGCATCATTTGAGGTGCCTCCGAGGGTCGTGCGGACGCGCAAGGTACCAAAGTATAGTAGCCGTTGAAGGCACAGCCGCAGCAGTGGATGTTTGCAGCAGCTGTTGTAGTTTTTGTTGCTGCTAGCAGTAGTAGTAGCAGTAGTAGCAGCTACTACTACCACGACTACGACTACGACTACGGCTACGACGACGACTACGATTACGACTACTACCACTGCCACTGCCACTGCGGCTGCCATTGCCACCACCACCACCACCACCACCACCACCACTACCACTACCACCACTACCACCACTCCTACCACTACCACTACCATTACCACCTCCACCACCACCACCACTCCTACTGCTATCACCAGGACCCGTGAATCATAGGAAAAAAACGAGGGTTTAAGCAGTTGGGCTTCGGTAGGAATATGATGCCCACAATAGAGATCTTTGTCAGGATCCCCAAACTCTTAAGATCCCATTTTTCCAAGCTAGACCCTGGACTGCCCTAAACCCTCAACGGCGCCTCTTTTCCGGCCGAGGAACTGGAGGAGGCCCTGGAGGGACGCGGGTTTTTGATTCCGACTCTGTCTTTTGTCTCTGATCGGAACCACTGATGACGGGCCTTTACGGTAACCCTCGAGGAAAGCTGATAGTATCCCGTATAGCTCCCTCAAGGAAACCCTTATGGTTATCGGAACCTTAGAGCCTTAGAGGTACCCCGTAACCTCCCGTAACGCCGGGAAGGAGGGTGCTATGGCGTTTCGGATTCATACCCCCCCCCAGGTTCAAAAAACTCATTCAACTCAAAGCCAGCGTTGGTTCTGGGCCGGATGCCTGTTCCCACAGTAGGACTCAGACAATAAATGGTTGTAATTTTAGGGAGATCCTCGGGTCCTCATCGTGCTTCCACTCTCCATGTTGGATTAGACGCAATAACAAATCTCGACTTCGGGGGCTGTTTGGACTTCCACCTTGCCGGGCCATTCGGCCTGGAAATGTGAACCCCTACGAGCACGCTCATATTTACGTCTGAAATCATGAAGCTAAGCAAGCAGCAAGCGAGACCAAGGAACACAATGGGGACCGCTGAGAAAGGCCTGAAGCACGCCGCAAAGCCTCAATGCCTTCAATCCACAGTCTGCCCTAAAAATTAGGCACTGAGAACCCTCTAACTTTAGTCCACAAAAGCCCGGTCAAGTGCTCTTCCACGAAAGCCCCGCAGGTTCTGCGAACGGACCTTCCGGAGACGGGCGAGCAACAGACGGTTCTCAAGGCAAGATTTTGACAATTTGAACGGGCAAAAAACCGGAGTCAGTTAGGTCTGAGGACGCTATAAGACAAGGTAGAAGATTATTGAGGTTACTAGTTACTTGTGTAGCTGTCCGGTGGCCGCGTTTGTTGCCGACGGTTGGTTCACATAGATTTTATATTCTTCGGCTGCTGCACATCTTTCTGATCAGGCTTGTGGTGCTGAGAGAGTGCGCCAGGGAAGCTCTCTACTACTCTGGCTTCAATTCGTTGGTTGACGGTGGTTTGAGCATGAACTCCAATGCTGCATTTGGGCAGGCGGAAGCTGACCGCGTTTTGGAGTATGCGAAGCTTTATGTTGCTGAGGCGGGATACTCCTGGGCCCAGGGATAGAATTAGCGACGTCGCTCCGAGTCTGGATACTTTCCTGATGCAGGTTTCAGGCAAGAAGCCTGGCTCCTGAGTGCGACAGCACAGGGTTCCCAGGGTATCAGAGGGTCCGCAACAACCGTAGCCTGTTTGTGTTGGCAACTGGATGTCGTGCGGTCACTATGCCGTCTGGTGAGTCTAGTGTCTGCAACTTTGCATGCTTCCCAGATCTTGCTTCCCTGAGACTCCAGGTGATCCCCTAAGCCGTCCAGTTGCCTCGAAGAAGTTTCCAGAAACTGTAAAGGCGGCAACTCCTGATCAGTCGGCATTATAGTTGCCACTGTGGGAGAGCAAATGCCTCGAGAAGGTTTGCGGCCCAGCATTAGGCCTGTGAATTCTGGACTCCAAGCCCTCATGAACGAACCCCGAACGGAGACCCTTGGCATTTGCATCCTCTGCGTGCTTAGCGTCACAAGCTCCAGCACACTTGATGCCAGTAGTGTTTTGCCTCGGCTGGCTCAGTGGAGCAAGTTTTGCGGATCAGGCACATGCTACAACCACTTCGGCCGCACAGTGTTTTGAGTGATTTAGTTAGTTGCCCAGTACTCGAAGTTACTCTTAGTCAATCTTCGTGAAAGCTGTCGGCTCAATGTCGTACTATATTGCCGGCACTGCGTAGCAGTTTCCAAACAAGGCTGGAAGTCGTTGGGCTGGCTAGTAGTATACACGAACCTACAAGATACGCCATAGAACTGAAGTTATGAGAGTGCCACTCCGCACTGGAATGTGTGAGGGGATTGCGCTTGACAGACCTGTAAGCTTCGAGCAGAATCGCGAAACACCACTCCATGGCTGCGGATCCCGTTTCCTTAAGGTTTCTGTTGAGACCCTCTGCAAATTTCTGTGTAATCAGCGATTCTAGGTTCTGTGAACCCCCGCCCCGCCGAGACCTGGGAGGCTTGGACGTCGGGGTCCGAGCGAAGCAAATCCTTTTCTCAGGATCGCTTGCGTTTGGTGGAATCTGAGCTTTCTGGGTTGCCAAAGGCTTTTGTTTCGATTGAAGGTGAAGGGTTGACTGTCAGACACCCCAAACACTACATTGGAACATCTGAGGCTTCAAACACAGTTCTTCCAAAATAGAAGACGTGGGAAACCTGACAGGGACGATTGCCACGGGGCCGATGTGTCCGGGCAAGCTGTGAGACAGGACCGGGTGCAAGAGCCGTTGCGATCGATCCATAGGCCCTCAACCCTATAATATAGGGGCTTAAATAATTACCAGTTCCTTTTTGGGGGTTCCTTATTATAATTAAAGTATAAAAATATACCCCCAAACCCTATCAAAACCTAATAATTATATAATTATAGCATAATAATATACCCAAACCCTATCCTAATTACTAAGGCCACTCTAGTAGAGCCTCGAAGCCCCGGTTCTGCTCAGGGCTTGTCTCCGCCCTCAGCTTCAGCGTTGCCTTCCGAGGGGCTTCCCAAGGACCTCCGGTGCCTCATGCAATGTGGGAGTTTCCGAAAATTAGGGGTACCTTATTTTGGGGTCCTTATAATAAGGGATCCTACTATTTAGGGTACTATATTCGGGTCCCCTGTTTTCGGGAACCCCCATGTGGCAATGTGCTCATCTCAAGCACTGGTGAGCTGTTGGTCATTGAAGTGGAACACCACGGTGTGTATCAAGCTTCTACAGCACAACACAGCGAGCATGGTACTTCCAACTGGCAGTTCTGCCAGGTAAGCACTCGCACATAGAACGCAAGCAGAAGGCAGGCTCGTCAATGATGCCAGGTTCTCGCCATGAATGGTGACCGTTTGCCGCCGCCACCCTGGTCAGAGCAGAAGTATCCAAATCTGCCTCAGGTGCCAAAGTTTGCACCGGTAGATTCTTGGGTCGCTTTCGAAAATGCGGCAGCCGAGACGACGGCAAGGATCCGCTCTGGCCTGAGCCTGCCCTCCTCACCTGACGCCAAAGGCGGGAACTCACGGGCACGCCGCCGCTACGGCAGCGAGCCGCCCCCGTCCCCTGGCATGCGCTGGCCCGGCTTCTCACCACGAGCCCGACTCTGGCGCCTGCCGCCTGTGATCCAGCAGGTGGGGGAGCTGTCGTCTCGCCTGGCGGGCTTGGAGCTCCCGCAGCCACCTCTACCGCCGGTGGCTGGCGAGTTACGGCTGCGCCTGGAGGCTTTGGAGCAACTGCACCGAGAGAGTCGGGAGCAGAAGACTTCGAGCCTGTCACTGGAGCTCGAGAAGATTCGGAGTGCCTACTTGGTGATCCAGGCAGAGCTCGAGCAGAAGTCTGAGCAGCAGAGTCTCCTCGAGAGGGAAGTCGCTGACCTAAGGCTGGAGATCGATAGATTGGGGAAGCCCTACAACCCTACATCCTTGTAGTACCCTCAGGTAGCCCTCGTAGCAACCCTGAAAATACCCTGAGGCTGGAGATCGATAGGGTGGGTCAGGACAAAGAGGCTCTGCAGCAGGCCTTGGAACTTCTGGAAGAGTCGAAATCCCAAGCTCCTGGGTTCTTGTTAAGGGGATTTAATTCAAGCTACCATAACGTGGAAACCATATTTTTTGGGTGATAGCCCTAATATGGTAACTTAAATTTCATCCCGTAACAAGAACCCAGGCGCTTCAAGAGCGGAGCCAGTTGGAGGAGGAGTGCCGTCGCCTCTCGGAAGCTTTGAAAGCATCCGAGAGAAAAGAGCGGCAGCTCGAGAGATCCAAATCTCAGAGTAACTAGATTCCTGAGTAGTACCCTTTTGCCCTATTTGTTTTTTTGTATTTTTTAAAACCAAACAGTAAAAGGGTACCCTTATCATAATCGGGCTACTCCGGAACCTAGGTAAGGAGCTCTTAGAGCAGAAGGAGCGGCAGCTGAAGCAGCTGCAAGCAGACGGTCGAAGTTTAAAGGCCGCCGTTTCAGAGCGGGAAAGGGCGGAACAGGCGGCTCGGGAGGCCCAGAATCATCAAACGAAGATGCTGGCCCAAAAGCAACGAGAGATCGACCAGCTCACCGAAGAGAACCGACTCCTGCGCGTGGAGTTGGAAAACTTCGAGGAAGAGCGGTCCCGAGTGGTCGTGCTGGAGCGAAGCACCCGTCAGTCACAGGAGGAACTCAGACAATCGCAAGAAGAGCTGAGACAGTCGGAGGAGCACCGCCAGGTGGCACTGAGCGAAAGTCAATTCCTCCCTTTAGCCCCAAGACTTCTACAAGCCTCATGGGGGCGCCCTGCTTTGCTTCTTCACGGGTCTCAGTATTCTCCCTCGGATTCATCCGGCCAAACAATACTATAGTACTAAACTCCGCCTATAGGTGCTCCGGTGCAAGATGTGCAGTTGTCACTGTTATGTTTATGTATCTGTCGTCGGGCAGTAGCAGCTAGTAGTTATTCGAATTGAGTTTGCATTATTCCTCTACTTACCAGTATTCTCTTACTGTTGTTGTTCCTACGGATTACTACGGGTACGTTGAGCATTGCAACTGATGTTCTATGTGTATTTGCGTATGTATTTAGTGTTTAGCACATGTATTTAGTACATGTGTATGTTTATAGTTGAGAAATCACGAGCCCCCAGGCCCTATTATGTAGATCATCATGAAGCAGTTTCACACCAAGACGTTACAACCGATTATTTGGCTCAAGACACAAAAGGAAGCGTTATCATANGTAGATCATCATGAAGCAGTTTCACACCAAGACGTTACAACCGATTATTTGGCTCAAGACACAAAAGGAAGCGTTATCATAACTGTGTCTTGGTTTCCAGGATTGCCCTGCAAATAACTGGTTAACAGCCTCAGCTTCGCTAGGCGTCGTAGCGTAGAGCATCTCGACGCCATAGCTCATCCATATTGCTCCCCTAGGGTAGAGCTTGAAATCGGAGTGTCATTGGTCTTGATAGAGACCTACCCGCCACTTCACTTCCTTTTCCATATTTGCACTGTTA
>BGNK01008331.1:0-12007 GCA_003297005.1 Symbiodinium sp. clade A Y106 | reverse complement strand
CGTGGAGCCGCCGATGAGCCAGGCAGGCCGGGCTCGAAACGATGCCGTTGTCTGCCCGAATCGCACTGGCGGTGTAGAGCACCGAGTTGAGGTAGGTCCCCTGCGTGCCGCCCGTCAGCCAGGTAGTCGTTTGTCGGCTCGCCCGCATCGTGGCGCGCAGCTCCGTGGAGAGCTCCACGCTCTTCGAGGTCCAAGGCGCCGTTCACACGGTGCTCCAGGGCCACCAGTGTTGAGTGTGCTTTAAGACTCAAATCTGTGTCAAAAACACATCATTCAGGACCGAGGTCGGAATTCCGACCTTGCTGAAAAAGGCCAGCGTTCTGTTCCTGCACATGCCTCCGCAACCNCCGGAGACCGGGTATGGGGTGTTCGGAGCCGCCCCATTCCCTGGACGGCTCCCAGGCTCCCCAGCCTGCGCGAGCTTTACAGGAGGCGATGGGTTACGCATGGCCCCATCTCAACCCTCGCTGAACCGCCGGGCCGCGAATTAGAGCCTCCCCCCGCAAGCGAGATTCCTCGGCCTTGGGCTGCAGCTCAGCGTGCCCCGCTAGGATAGAGTAGAGTGTATATAGGATAGACGGGGCGGAGGGGAGACGCGTGAGACACGCGAGACAACTGAGACACAGTCGCCGGACCGGGAGGGCCGGGAGACATCTGAGACAACAGAGACAACTGAGACACAGCAGTCGAACAGTGAGGGGGGGGCCGGGACACCTGACACATCTGAGACAATTGAGNCATCTGAGACAACAGAGACAACTGAGACACAGCAGTCGAACAGTGAGGGGGGGGCCGGGACACCTGACACATCTGAGACAATTGAGACAACTGAGACGCGCTAGTCTAGATAGCCTCTTCAGTAGATTTTCGCTCTCGCTGGGGGGGGTGTTCCAGCTCTCCACTCTGTGGTAGCTACGAGGCTTGTTTCGAGACACAGGTCAGAATTCGCTACTTCGAGGGCCTGTCGATTTTGAGGGCTGGAGGCCGTAGGGTTCGTAATCGTAGGGGCTCTATAAAGTGCTTGCAAACTGGGCGCATGCGGCTTCGAAAGCAGTTTGAGGGTGCGCGGAGGGCTCGCGAGCTGTTTGGGAGCGCGCAGCGCGCAGTCGTGCTCCGGAGCTGCCACGCGCACGAGTCTGTTGGCGCGGTGGTGCTTGGGGGCGAACCGTCGTGCTCTGGGGCTGCCGGGGGTCGAAGCCTGCCGGGGATCGAGCCTGCCGGATAGAAGCTGGGAGCTGCCCGGAAGCTCGTTCGGGAAGCTGCTCGGTAGGCGGTCTGGTCAGCTGCTCGGAAGCTCGCNGCTGCCGGGGGTCGAAGCCTGCCGGGGATCGAGCCTGCCGGATAGAAGCTGGGAGCTGCCCGGAAGCTCGTTCGGGAAGCTGCTCGGTAGGCGGTCTGGTCAGCTGCTCGGAAGCTCGCTCAGCTGCTCAGAAGTGGTCTGGTAAGCTGCCTGGAAGGCGGTCTGGTCAGCTGCTCGGAAGCTGGTTCGGTAAGCTGCTCGGAAGGCGGTCTGGTAAGCTGCTCGGAAGGCGGTCTGGAAGCTGCTCGGAAGGCGGTCTGGTAAGCTGCTCGGTAGCCGGTCTGGTCAGCTGCTCGGTTGGCGTTCTTGAGGAAATTCGGGAGTTGAATTCGAACATCGCGCCAGGTCTGTGGGGCCAGAGATGTTCTGTTCTGTGCGCTGCTGCTCAAAAGGCAAGGCTACGAGAATCCCGCCTCGGGCTAAGCAGCTTTTAGCACGCTAGTCATTTTTACATGGCCGGTAAGTGCCATGATACGCTAGCTCAAATTTCGTCGTGAAGGTAAAGAATGCCTTAGGCATGTTCGTACCCACGATCNGGGCTAAGCAGCTTTTAGCACGCTAGTCATTTTTACATGGCCGGTAAGTGCCATGATACGCTAGCTCAAATTTCGTCGTGAAGGTAAAGAATGCCTTAGGCATGTTCGTACCCACGATCAGAGCTAACACTGAGATTTCAGTCGCGAGTGTGAAAATCCAAGAATTGAGAGTGTGCTCGCCATGGTCTTTTGAGTTTGCTGTGCAAGCGGCTTACCGTATAAGCCTGGCTGGCCTCTCTTCGAGNAACACTGAGATTTCAGTCGCGAGTGTGAAAATCCAAGAATTGAGAGTGTGCTCGCCATGGTCTTTTGAGTTTGCTGTGCAAGCGGCTTACCGTATAAGCCTGGCTGGCCTCTCTTCGAGGTTATGAGCCCAAGATGCTACAAGCGCAAAGATGAATGGGGCCACGCGAGGCGGTAGCTGGATATGGTTCGGCTGGAGAGGGAAGTGCTGTGAGCCCACCTGGGCTGATGGCAGAAGAAAGGAATAACGCTGAGTCCGGAGAGCAGACTACAGCGGTTCCACCAACGTCTGGTGTGGATGAGCCTGAGGTGCCTAGCTCATCTACGAATCTGGAAGGCGCAAGAAGCGCCTCAGCAGGAGTCCTTCCAATGTCTAGCGGGGAGTCTACGACTGTAGATGGTTTTCCAGGGCTGCAGAGTGGCCTGCAAAGCAGCGCGCAACGCGCTGGGACGGCCACTGGGCTTGTGGAGGCTATGACAAGTGCCGGACTTCCGGANCTACGACTGTAGATGGTTTTCCAGGGCTGCAGAGTGGCCTGCAAAGCAGCGCGCAACGCGCTGGGACGGCCACTGGGCTTGTGGAGGCTATGACAAGTGCCGGACTTCCGGATGCTGGTGAGGATCCTGGGGAGAGTGGTTTTAACCGTGGTTTCTTTACTCCGAGATCAAGGACTTCCCAGTTTGGTGGTCCATCTACTTCGGGGCATGGATACCTTCCGGGGTGGATGTCGCGGATAGGTGAAATGTTTACGCAACCTGTAGCTACGAATTGGATGCCGAGTCCTATACCATCACCTCCGAGACAACCCACACAGTTGGCTAGAAGGTCACTGGATCTTCGTGGTGCTGATGAAGATGTTTCCTTAGGGTTTAGGTCAGTCAACAGGAACATGGCAACCCCCCCGAGCAGCAGTGTACCAGCAGAAGCAATACAGGCTGAGGTGCAGCGACAGCTTGGCTCATTGCTCGATCGCTTGTCGATCGCCGAGGCGGAAAACGCCAGACTTCAAGATGCTTTGCTACGCAGAAATCTTCAGGAGCAAAGATCCGTCCATGAGGGCACGGAGATTGAGCGACCTGCAGGAAATGTTTCTCCAGTACCCGGTCCTGTTGGAGTAGCTGGATCAGTTCCTGCTCAGGTACCACATGCTTCTGAAGGATCTGCAGGTGATCATCGTCGTCGTCCACCTGGGCAAGGGGGGTTGGGAGATCAGTGGTCAGCAATTTGGGAAGGATTATCTGGGAAGTTTGCTTCTAGGGCAAGAACGAGTGGAGCTGAAGTTGGAGACACAACATTTACAGCGACACCGAAGCCTGCAGCACCGTTGAATCAATCTGCAGCAGCTGCTCAGCTACCAGTAACAGCGGAAGTTCCAAGTGGAGTACTTGAGGCACTTACTCAGGGAATGCAGCAGTTGCAGGATTTGCAGATGAGGGCTATGAAAAAGGACCGTGATGATGGTGACTCCCCGGAGGTGGTGAAAACAGCAACTGTAAACTTGCCAGAGCTGCCGCCGCCTTTAGGAGAAACGTGTGGGTTGGTGTTGCAAGACTGGCTGGTGCAAGTGACCACTGCGATGCAGGATCTGTCTGCCACGAGCGGGGACTGGTGGGAGCAAGTTCGGGAGAAGGTTGGGGAGACGTATTCACAATGGCTCGAGGCTACCCCGCTGGAAAGATTGCAGGTGATCCCGGCCGACTACCAGAAGTTTTCGACAGGACGTTGGACGCGGGTCAATGCAAGAGCTTGCGCTTTGATGATGCAGTCGTTCGCGGAGGTGGTGAAGGCTGATTTGATCTCCCGTCGGTCGACGCAATCGGCGGTTATGGTCTTGTTTCGGCTGTATACAACATATCAGCCGGGAGGAGCTGCTGAGCGTGCAGTAGTACTTCGTCATCTTCAAGGCAGCGATTCCCCAGCCGACGTTGCGGCATGCCTCAATGAGTTAAGGAGTTGGCCCAGATGGCTGCAAAGGTGCAAGGATATGAATATGACGGTGCCGGATGGGTCTATTTTGGCGCGGTCCCTGACTACTACGGCAAGCAAATTTCTGAGTGAGAGTCAGGATGCTGTGTTTCGAACGCAGCTATTGCGGTCGACTTACCGCATAGACGCCCAACCGAAGCTCGAGGATGTCGTTCGGTATCAGCAGCACCTGCAGGCTGAGATCGAGAACATCGTGATTTCCAAGACAGCAACAGCGGCACCGACCATTGCAGTGAAGGCAGCGACGCCGGTCACCACAGGGACTTCCCCGACTTCTTCTTCTTCTACAAGGTCGTGTAAGTATTTCTTAAAGGCAAGCGGCTGTCGCCGCGGCAACAAGTGCCCGTTCCAGCATAGCATGGAATCCTTGTCCAAGCTTGAGCGCTCAAGGAAGTGTCTCAGTTGTGGTTCAGAGGAACACCGAGCCAAAGAGTGCCCAGTGAGAGTTGCCAAGCCTCAGGGAGCGCAGAGGTCAAATGGAGAAAAGCCACAGCCATCTTCTCCGGCGGCATCGACTAACCCAGCGGTGGCCAGGGCAGCAGTTGAGCCGGAGGGCGAGTCCTCGCCTACAAAGGACAATGCGGAGACCGTGCTTCAAGGACAGCCTGTACTTACATGGGAAGCTCTTCTTCATGCTGCGGCGAAAGTCGCGGGAACACCGCCTTCGGAGCCTAAGGCCCCATCGCTGAGGGTGATGTCGGTGCACGGGACCGTGGACGGCTCAGAGAATTCCGAGGGTGCCTACGCATTGGTTGATTCAGGCGCTACGCATCCGCTCCGTAAGGCGACCAGTGAGGAGGAGTGGCAAAGAAGTCGACCGGTGGTTGTTCACTTGGCTGGAGGTGAGGTGGTCTGAGTTGAAAATGAATGATGCGGGAACCCTCTTGGTGCCAACTTCCGGAAGTACCAGATCAACGTCATCCTCTCCTATTGTGCCGTTGGGGTCACTGGTTGGAGTTTTGGGGTATAGGATGGAGTGGCGAGGAACTAGATGTCGCTTGATCAGCCGTGATGGTCAAGCGATCAACTTGAGAGTGCGTGATGGTTGCCCTGAGGTTACAGAAGCACAAGCTCTGGAGCTCATTTCCAGGATCGAGGAGGAGAAGTTGTTAAACCTCAAGAGCGCCACGGCCGGCACTGAGGGCAGGATCAGGGAGTCCGTGATCTCAATGAACAAGACATGGTTCGATCATCTGGTTTCCTACTGCCGGTCCAGTATTGGGAGTGAAGCTCGGAAGGCCATTCACAATGCACCTTTCCTCCAGGAGCTCCCGCAGGACACGTATGCTGGTCTCTCGGAAGCAATTCCTATTGACAACGGATGGGACGCCCTAAAGGGCTTGAAGCATTTGAATCGTCGAACTAGGAAAAGGCTTTGGACGTCATCTCAATGGGTGGTCCACCTCTATGCGGGCAAGAAGCAGAACGAAGAGGTGATGTACCTGGAGCGGCAGGGCTTTGTGGTTCTGGAGCTCGACAGGGAGCGAGGCAAATCCCATGACATTTGCGATCCTCTGGTTTGGAGGGCTTTGGAGTGGGGAGCTCGGATGGGAAGAATTGTTTCTGTCATCGGTGGCCCCCCGCAGAACACCTTTATGTTGAAGCGTCACATGTCACCGGGACCAGAACCTCTACGAAGTGAAGATTATCCCTATGGGGGTTGGTCTGGTCAATCTGAAAAGGATTATGCCTTGGTGTCTAAGCATACTGGCCTNAGTGAAGATTATCCCTATGGGGGTTGGTCTGGTCAATCTGAAAAGGATTATGCCTTGGTGTCTAAGCATACTGGCCTCTTTGTGAAGATGATCTACCTACATGCGCTGGCAACTGCTGGCCGGTGTGTATACCCGAGCACTCCACATGAGGTCAAGGAGGTTGGCTTTCTGCTTGAGCAACCAAGTGATCCCAGGAGCTACCTCTTGTATACGGACGATTTGGCCAAGGACTCAGTGAGCTTTTGGCGGACAAGCCTGTGGAATCTGTATGCCGAGGAAGCAGGTATGACTACCTATACCTTTGATATGTCGTCCTTGGGAAAGGCTTTGATCCGGCATACCACGATAGGAACCAATCTACCACTACGTCAACTACATGGACTTCGTGGGAGAGTGCAGGATGATCCTTACCCACCTCAGAGATCTCCACCTTCTGTTTGGACGCGCGAGTTTTCCGAGTTGGTGGCAATAGCAATTCGAGATCAGAGAACATCTCCTCGCATGCTGAAGATGTCTGCGGAGCAATGGAAAGAGCACGTAAGGCGTGGCCACTTGCCCTTTCGCTCAGATTGCATGACGTGTGTTACGGCTGGAGCAACAGGGAGGAGGCACGCGAGAGTCGAGCACCCATCGTGTTTTGTGCTTTCGGCCGATGTGAGCGGGCCGTTGAAGGTACCAGGCCTTGACGCGGATGCCCGAGGAGCTTTTCCCAAGGCTCACAAGTATCTGTTCGTAGCCAAGTTGAAGGTGCCAAGGACTTTCCTTGATGATGGTCGAGGCGTTGGGCTCGACTACGATCCAGGAGAACTCGAGGCTGATCTTCCCCCTGAGGAAAACGCGTTCGATTACGAAGAAGAGAAAGTTGAGGAGCCTCGGGAAGTTGATCTTCCAGATGATCATGGGAGTGGAGATAAGGGGCTTGAAGATGACTCAGATGAGCCAATCGTTGGGAGGCCGAATCCCGAAGAGGACTCCGATATGACAGGTCCAGAGACGGTGAACCTTCTCTTTGCCACGGCTTTACCTGACAATAAGAGTGCTACGGTGCTTGAGGCGATCCAGGATGTTGTGATGTACTGCTGGGCCTTGAACATTCCAATTGTGAGATTTCATTGCGACAGAGGGATGGAGTTCTATGCCAAGGCCACCAGACAGTGGATCAAGTACCACGGGATGAGGTTCACGACCAGTGAAGGTGGTCTACATCAGCAGAATGGAATGGTCGAGAATGCAGTTCGCTACGTAAAGCAGCGTGCAAGGACGCTGCTGATCGGAGCAAGACTTCCTCAGAAGCTCTGGCCGCAAGCTGTGGTAATGGCCACTACCGCTCAACGGGCTACAGTGTTGGGCATGGAAGCAAGGCTAGCTGCTCCTTTTGGGGCCAAGGTGCTTGTTCGACGCCGAGAGTATGGTGGAGCAGCTGAACCTGGGAAGCCAGACGATTTGGCTCCGAGGTGGTTGGAAGGGCACTACCTAGGACTTTCGGAAACAGTTCGACGGGGGCATGTGGTTTATTTGTCCAATGAGGATGGGGAGAAGTTTGTTCATACAGTGAATGTTCGAGTTGGTCTTGAGGATCCACCTCCTCTGGAAGGAGAACTAGGAGCTGAGCTACCTGGACCTCCCAGCAGGCGACTTCGAGAAAAATCTCGGGGAAGTGGGGATGTGGTGGCAGTCTCTAAGTTCGATGTGGTGGCGGAGAGGGACCTGAAGGAGCGAACACGTTTCCTACTTGAGAATTGGTCCCAGGAGGAGGCGGAGAAACTGATTGCACATGTGAGTTTGAGTCTTGATCCGGGTGATCGGGTGTATGGAGTGTTTCGTCATGGAGGCCGGGTTGGTCTGACAAAGGCAACCTACGATCAACCATGGGTTGCAGAACTGTTCGTCCGCGCGATCAAGGAGAAGTGTCAGGGAGCTGAATTCTCTGCGGTGTACATCTCGGTGAACACCACCAAGGAGATCCATGTTGATGCGAACAACCTAATCGGAATGCCCAATTACCTTTATCCCATAGTCATGCCTAAGCAAGGTGGGAACCTATGGATAGAGCTACGTGATGGAGATGTTGTGAAGGGCAAGATTGTTGACATGGTGGACCAAAAGGGCATCCCACGGTTTGGGTGCATTCAGCCTTTGACGGGCGGTACTATCTTGACCTTTGACCCTCATCGAAGGCATGCTGTTCTACCGTGGAAAGGTTTGAGGATAGTTCTGGTAGGTTATACCCCTGGAGTGCCGCAGAACATCAAGGGCCCTGAGAGGGAGATCTTGGCTACACTGGGTTTCCCTGTACCTGCTGATGTTCCTGAAGTTGCTTCGTCTCCTGCGTTGAGGGCATTGTCTGTTTCTCGGACGAAGGCTGAGGGCATGATTCAGGACGAGAACTACGGCTCGAACCCAATTCTGGTCTCAGATGGAAGCATAGTATTTGCTAACCCTGTCGGCGCAGAAGCTGTTGAGAAGGCAACAGATGGACAGCAATCTGTCACTGAAGAGTTGGACCGGTGGGACATGTTCTTACCACTTGAGACTGGCAGCCCGGAGGAGGTTCCAAAGGTGATGATCGCCTCGTGTGACGGTGGGCCATCAATTTCGAAGGCAGAGGTGACCTACACCAAGAACATTTAGGAGCTCCTGACTGCACTTACTGGACCATTGACAGTTGTGCATAACGTTGATCCCTCGGAGGCTTCGGCAGTGTTTTCGAGGTGGGTCGAGCCAGTCAAGAAAGAGATAGCATCGTTTGAAGCAGCCTCGAGGAAGGTGAGCAGTAAGGACCAGACCGTCATTGAGGACCTTCGGCATGGTCGGGCAAAAGTCGTTCCTATGAAACTTGTCTATACCGTCAAACCACCCGCCGAGGAGGCAGTGAAAACCGGGACTTGGTTCAGAAGGAAGGCTCGCATCGTGGCCTGTGGAAATATGATTGCGTCTTCCGGAGAGGAGACATATGCCGGTGCGGCACCAGCGGAGGTTGTGAGATCATCCCTGTCTATCTCAAGTTTGAACGGATGGGAGGCGGCAGTGATCGATGTGACAGCAGCTTTTCTGCAGACGCCCTTGAGTGAGGTCCAGTGCAACCAGCGGATACTCGGTCAGCCTCCTCGTGTTCTAGTGAGAGCGGGTCTATGTGAAGATTCTGAGCTTTGGGAATACACCCATGCGGTCTACGGCCTGAGGGAATCTCCGAGATGGTGGGGTGAGTTCAGAGACTCTCGACTGGCCCAACTGAATGTCATTGCTGGGAGCCGGAGAATTAAGTTGCTTCAATGTCGTGTTGAAGGGAGTTGGTGGAGGCTTGTTGATGAATCTTTCCTGGTCGGCATTGTGGTAGTGTATGTGGATGACTTGTTGATATGCTCGATGCCCGCCATTGTGATTGCAGTCTCTGAAGCGATCAAGAAGTTGTGGGATACGAGTTCGTTGGCATGGGCATCTGATGGGATCAGGTTTCTTGGCATTGAGATCGCCAAGATTCTGGACGGCTTCGCTCTCAGCCAGGAGTCGTATATCCGTGAACTTCTTAGAATCCATGAGATCTCTTCGACACAGAAGGATCTGATCCCAGTGACACGAGACCAGGCGCGCTTTGAGGTCGAGACCGAGGAGACTGTGTTCACCACACAGGAGCTTCGTAAGGCTCAGCAACTTGCAGGTGAAGTGCTCTGGTTGTCGCAGCGGACGAGACCAGACATAGCCTATACAGCTAGCCTCGTCAGCTCACTGTGTGCTCGAGCTCCAAGGCGTGCAGTCGTTATCGCTCGCAAATGCCTAGGCTATCTTCAACGCACCATTGACTATACTCTGAAGATCATCACCAAGGAAAGGCAGATTGTGGCCTGGACTGATGCAAGCTTTGCTCCAGAGGGTGCGAGATCGCATTCGGGTTGGATTATCCAACTAGGCGAGGCTCCGGTCAGTTGGAGATCATCGAGACAGACATGTGTGACGATGCGCACAGCTGAGAGCGAGCTGTATGCTTCTGTTGAGGGAGCCCTTGCTTTGGTCAGCTTTGAGGCGTTGCTTCGGGAGCTCGATGACATCTATCTTGAGGACAGACAGTACGTCATCGGAGTCTATACAACGAGGATCTGGATCTTGGAGGACCCGTCATCTGAGGATTAAATCAAACTGGGTGAGCGAGCGTCTTGAGAGAGGGGATCTTCAGTTGGAGCATTGGCCTGGTGATGTTCAAAGAGCAGATGCGTTGACAAAGGCATTATCCTCGATCAGATTGAGGGAGTTGTGCCGGTTGATTGGACTGGGACCGACTTCAGAAGCAACATCAACTACAACAAGCAACAATATTGCTACAACAGCTCCTAGTGCCCAAGGCTTTAAGGTCCTAATAGCTTTGCTGGTTCTTTCACAGTCTGTCGGGACAAGTGACGCAACTGGAGTGACAGTGTATGAGCCTATGACAGTTGACCATACTTTGGTGATGTGGTGTGTGTTCGCGGTAGTTGCATTGCTGTGGACACTGGCTTGGGAGTTGATCAAGTATGCAGGCTGGCAGCTTTATTTTTCTGCTACACCAGGGGCAAGCGGAAGGCGTCTCCGGAGACTACAGAGGATCAGGGACACAACATCAGAGGCAATTCAGCAAGAGTTGGATGTGCGCAGGAGACACAATCAGAGCAACCGGCTACATGTTAGAGCAGCGTCATCAGCAAGGGGTCCTGAGACATGTCTGGGGACTGAGCGAACTGTCTATCGGGAAGGGTTAAGAGATCGAGCTGTGCAGACCACAGGCCCGAACTTTGCCCCAACTGTACCTGAAGTTAGGACCGAGATCCGGCGTGAAGTACAGATTCCTGAACAGGTTCACATTGTTCCAGGGAACCAATGTTTTCACCTCTATAATCCTTGCTATGCCTTCAGACATCGTGGTACACAAGACAAAGTGCAGACGTTGAGAATCTGCGAGTATTGTGTTCGCCATCAAGGACGAAATCCTCAACATCACGGACCTAGTCTGGATGACATTTTGCGTTCAGGTCAGATTCCGAATTTCGACCGGCCAGGGATAAACCCAGGCTGATCAAGCTTCCCTCACGAGGTGCTTGAGGAGGAGTGAGGAAATTCGGGAGTTGAATTCGAACATCGCGCCAGGTCTGTGGGGCCAGAGATGTTCTGTTCTGTGCGCTGCTGCTCAAAAGGCAAGGCTACGAGAATCCCGCCTTGGGCTAAGCAGCTTTTAGCACGCTAGTCATTTTTACATGGCCGGTAAGTGCCATGATACGCTAGCTCAAATTTCGTCGTGAAGGTAAAGAATGCCTTAGGCATGTTCGTACCCACGATCNAACACTGAGATTTCAGTCGCGAGTGTGAAAATCCAAGAATTGAGAGTGTGCTCGCCATGGTCTTTTGAGTTTGCTGTGCAAGCGGCTTACCGTATAAGCCTGGCTGGCCTCTCTTCGAGTTCTGGTAAGCTTCTCGGAAGCTCGGTAAGCGGTAGGCGGTCTGGTAAGCTGCTCGGTAGGCGGTCTGGCAAGCTGCTCGGAAGCTCGGTAAGCTGCTGGGAAGTAGCTCGCAGGCTGCTCGAAAGTAGCTCGCAGGCTGCTCGCAAGTACCGCGCTCCTAAAGCCCTTCTAAATCCCGTTTTGCAAGCACTTTAGAGCCCGATTCTAGCGAGCTCGACGCCCGGCTAGGCCCGCGAATCGACAGTGCTTCGAAATACCGAATTCTGACCCAGGTCTCGAACTTAGGCCTGTAGCTATCATAGAGTGGAGCGCTGGAACACCCCCCCAGAGAGAGAAAAATCTACTAAGACGACTGAGACATTGAGACAAGAGGCTTTCTAGACTAGCGCGTCTCAGTTGTCTCAGCTGTCTCCCGGCCTCCCTTCCAGTCCGCCGACTCAGTTGTCTCAGCTGTCTCCCGGCCTCCCTCCAGTCCGCCGACTCAGTTGTCTCAGCTGTCTCAGCTGTCTCCCGGCCTCCCTCCAGTCCGCCGGCTCAATTGTCTCAGTTGTCTCGCGTGTCTCGCGTGTCTCGCGTGTCCCCTCTTGCCCCCCCTGGCCCGCCTGCCTTCCAGGACGGCAGCGGAAAGCCCAAGGATGCCAATTCGTCCTTTGTTTCAGCGTCGAAACGCCGTGAGCGTATATGCCGCAATCGCCCACATATGCCCCTTGTGTGGCTCGACCTTGTGATATCGGCGCGCATTGAACGACACCGGCTTGTCGTGCATTTCAAGCCACGAGCCGCGAAGCCGATGAATTTTG